>QFET01003744.1:0-112369 GCA_003316355.1 Tuber calosporum
GACCTGATGATGTCATGGACCAGGGTGCACCCACTCTACCCGACCCACCCAGGACTCCCTCCCCCACCATTGCCGCAGTGGATCTCACAACACCCAGACAGCCAGTCCCACCAACTGGTGCTCCAGCTGACCCTCGCCCAAATCTGTTGCTCCAGTCCCCACCTGGCTCTCCAGTTCTCCGCTCCCACATGGCCCATCAGGGGCTTTCCTCGCCAAGGAGTTCCGCACTCGACCCTCCCTCCCTGACGCAGGCTCCTGGCACTACTCTAACCCTCATTCAAAACAACTGCCTTGGGAGCTGGAATGTGTTTCTGTCCCTATTCAATAGCCTTAAGGCTATGCCCACCCCTCCACACTTGGTCGCCCTGCAGGATGCTCCGGTCTTCAATGGGCGACTACCAATATTTTCCTCATAGAAATCTTTCTCCCCACATACTACTAACGGCCCAAACCTAGGGTGGCCGATTATGCTCTTCTTGATTTCATGCAAGTTTTTGCACTACTATCTGTTTTCTTCAACCGGCTGGATTTTATGGCAATTGATATTAACTTCCCTTCATGCCTGTTTAACGCAGATCATCGGGTCTTCCGCGTTTACAATGCCTACTCCACCACCGGGTGCTCCTCCCACAACTGTACAATTTCCCCATATTTTATTTTCCGTGAACACACTTTCCCCACCCTCCCTGTTGGGGATTTCAACCTACATCACCCTCTCTCCGACCCTCTAAGGGTCCTTTCTGATACTGAATTTAGCCTTTATTCCCCATACTTTGACATGGCCTCCGAGCTAGGCTACTCACATTTAAATACACCAGGTGTATTCACTAGGTTCCCCTTCGATGATACATCCAGACCTAGAGTCTTAGACCTGGCCTTCGCAAATCCCTCCCTTGCCTCCTTTGTTAGTTCATGGGGTATCACCCTCCCACTCACCGGCTCTGACCATGTCCCAATCACTATAGCCCTATCCACGCCATTCCTACGACAGCCAGACCCCACCCCTAACTGGCCCAAAACGGATTGACTCACACTCTCCCCTCTCATCAAGGATCTATCGGTCCCACCTCCTCCCCAGCTCCCTACCTCAGCCTCACGTAGTGCTTGGTTCGACTGCTATCTGCGCACCATCACCTCCTTCCTAGCCCAGCACACACCAAACAAACATCCTTGCTTCAGTTCAAAGCCATGATGGACACCTGAAATATCGCAGCTGGGCCAAGCTTTCAACAGATAGGCAATAATATCTTGCATATCCCCCTACACCACCCTCTCCCACTGTGCTCGTGCCTCACGCCACGCGTATTGCAAGGCCATAAAAAGGGCCAAGGCATCACACTGGAACTCTCTCCTCGGCTCCTTGGACTCCAAGCGGTCTGGGCTGCCCGCAGGATCGCTAGCAGGCGCCCCCCTGACCAGTTCCCCTCGTTTCCCAACGCCACGACACCAGTCAATGTCAACACCTCCCTCCTTCATAACCTTTTTCCTCCTAAAGACCCCCAATCCTGACCATCAATCCTGCGACCGTTCGGGGACTTCCTGCCACTTCACAAACAGGAAGTCTCCCTCGCTCTCCTCAAGTCCCCCAATACCTTAGCCCCTGGGCCCGACCTGATCTCCTATGGCATATGGAAAAGGATCAACAACATCAACCCCACCTTCCTCACCTCCCTCCTAGGCCCCCTGTTGACCTATGGCTTCCACCCCACCTCCCTTAAATGAGCCAATGGCATTGTCCTCTCCAAGCCTGGCAAATCTGATTATAACTCCCCCTCCTCCTTCCGAGTCATTATCCTCCTGGAAACTATTTCCAAGATTCTGGCAAGGATAATGGCAACCCGCCTTTCGCTAATGGCCCGTACCGTTGGCCTCATCCACCCAAACCAATCTGGCTCACTCCCAGGCCTCAGCACCTTTGGCGCATGTGCTGCCCTCACTCACATGGTCCGCCTGCTGCAACCTGCAGGCCTCAAGACCTCTACCGTCCTCCTTGATATCAAAGGAGGCTTTGATAATATTTCCTCTACCTGTTTATCCTCACTACTTCGCGCCAAAGGCGTATCTCCTTATATGGTTTCTAGGGTTCATTCCATTTTGACTGACCGCAAATTCCGCTTGATTTTTCAAGTCTCCTCGAATATTTTCTTGCCTGTTCAAGTGGGTGCCCCCCAGGGCTCTCCTATCTCTCCTTTGTTATTTTTAATTTATGTTTCTTCCCTGCACTTGTCTATCCCAAAGGGGATTATGTTTTCGTATGTTGATGGTTTTACTGTCACTGTTGGGTCTGGGTCATACCGGAGGAACACACAGCTTCTTCAACATTACTACACTAACCTCTGCAGGAAGGCTACCCCACTTGGAGTCTCCTTCTCCATCCCCAAAACCGAACCCATCCACTGGCGAACTCCAAGGGATCGCTCTCCCCCCTCACTGGCCCAGGTCTCTCTCGATGGGAGCCTCCTCCACCCCTCTTCCATAGCCGCTGGGTAGGTTACTGGTTTTCACCCTCGATGGAAACCTTCACCCACTTCCTCAAGAGACTAGCCCTCGCTCAGGGGGCCTTTGGCCTCAACAGGCAACTCTCTCCTCCTGGCATAGGCATAGTACCCTATGTGAACCGCAGACTGGCCATGGGCCGGTTGCTAACAATCCTCACCTACGGAGCTGACCTCCTCGTCCCCAACGCTGCGATGATGTGTTTGATGGAGGTCTTTAGGAGTAAGGTCCAATGATGGGTCACTAACTGCTTCTCATCGACTCCTGTATCTATCCTTCCCTGTGAGGCTTGCCCCCCCCCTCTCAACTCGCTCCTCCCCCATCGCTGGAGGATGGCCGCACTACGGTTGCCCTGTTCCACTCCCGAGATCAACCCAGCCGCAGCCCGCCTTCCCCCAACATTTCCATCCTACTCCAATTTTAGGGCAGGGGATTCCTCCCGCCACCACCTTCATGGCCTTAGGGCCAACTACATCCTCCTCTGTTGGAACCAACCAAGGCCAATACCCGCCGTCCGCCCTCACCTCCCATACGATGCAATGTGCTACCTCTTGGTCAAGGTGGCACCGAACGGGGTCCAACTGCCACAGATAAACTCCCACCTCCTACCAGGCACTGTCTTAGCCCCCCCTCCTCCGATCCCAGGTGCTGTCTCCTACAAATTGATCAAGGAGGAGTGCAGAAAAGACCTTCTGACTGATGGGACGCTCCTGTCCCCAACCCCTCCTTACTACCAGTACTAGCCGTCCCTACGCCCACATGTCTTCATGGCCTCAACTGCTTCACAGCTGGGCGAATCCACCAAAAGCTCTCTGGCAAGAGCTATCTTGCTGCGCAACCCTCATGGAACGATGCCGATCCCTCTCCCACCTGCCCTTCCTGCGACTCAGTGGACGAAACCTTCGAGCATGAAATCCTCCACTGCCCCTCCAAGTCCCGAGAACGCCTGCTTTACCTTCCGAAGCTGTCTACAACGGACCATGTCCCTCCACTTTGGCCCCACCTGGACATGATGCTTGGTCTTGCCTCATACATCTGCGCCACTGGCACAAACTTCCCGCCCACCATGCCTGCAGTTTTTGCTACTGGAGCCTCCTCCTCCTCCGACTATGGCCCAGACTGAGCGGTTTAACCTTCCTTTTATATTTATATCTTTCCTTTCGGTTATGATATCTTTTGGTATGATTTCACTCTATACTTTTTGAATTAGTTGCCATTGCTGGGCGCAGTGACGGTATGGTCATCACTGGGTGAGAACTTGTCTGTTTATTTCTTTTGTTTTGCACGGTTGGAATTAACGTTTCGTTTATGCCATAGCTAGCGCTCCATGCAGGTTCCTGTATATTAACAGCGAATATATGAGATAATCAAAAAATCAAAAAAAATCAAAAACCCCATAGTCAAGGGACATTCTCCGTCTTCTCTATAAACCTGACGATTGAAATATTAACACTAGAAGAAATCATGCTCTCTTTCATTTCGACTCTACTCCAGCCTTTAGCTCTACCAGGTGGTGGGGATTTCCCTTAATGATTCCCTCGTCTTCGTGCTCTTTAGGCTGTAACTATTTGGGCTACGTCTCTCCCCTTCTGCAATCTTTGTTGATGGTTCCTCTCATTTACCCGCTTTTGTTTTGCCTCCCATAGATTTTTTGCTCTGCCTCGCTTAACATTTGCACTGTATGGAATTCCCTCTCACCTCCCTATACAGATGTTAGACAGGGTTGCAGTAGGGCAAAACTTCCTACATGCCTAGAGTTGCTCTAGCCGTCTGATGGTCGATTCCCCCACTCTCACTTTGTGAGAACTGCCTAGATGGCCACGCACATGACTCTTTGTTCCTTGGCTCTACCCCTCCTCTATCCTCTCCTCAATATCTCCTCCTGACGGTGGATCGGCTGGCACCCTACTGCTCACTCGCTAGCACCCCTCCCCCCCATTCTTCTGCAGGTACCCCCCTGTAGAAAATGTTGCCCTACCCCGTTTTCCGCAGGATCCGCTGACTTAGATTAACTACCACACACTCCCTCCTCCTCCATCAGCCTACTAAACTCATTTGGCTTGTTTCCTTTCAGCTTCTCGTGTCTGGAGATATAATAGCCCCGGCCCCCTGTTGTACCTTCATGGATTACCGTTATATTGGATGTTGTACTATTGGCCAAATTGATGGTTCTGGTTTGTTTCTCGCTTAGATATTTTGTTTCCTTTTAGGGTATTGGTTCTTGTTTACTTTTGGACTTTGTTTATTTCCTAAGTCGCTGGTCTGCAGAGGTGTAAGGTTTTACAGTGGTTTGGAAGATTGTAAGCCGTTTTCGTCTTCATAGTTTTTTCTAAACTAGTGCCTAACTTTGTTTCGGTAAAATAGATTTTTTAGCTGTGCGGTGATGGAATAGACTGTTGAAGGAGGTTTGTTTCTCCCATAACTTGCACTACATGTACTTTCTGTACCTTAAACTGTAATTCCAAGAGATAATCATAAAAAAACCAATCAAAAACCCAATAGTTGTGGGACCAGGAAGCAAAGAATAAGAGTGATTAACAAAATATTCAATTAAAATTCAAATTCAGCTATTGAGAACAGTTATCTTCTATTATACTTTATACACAGCATTACTGACGGTTTTCCAAATTTCTCTATACGAGCACTGCCTACTTAACGCAACTGGACCGAATTGGTTACCCCTTAAAAGATTTAATATTTTGGATTTCACCCGTTTCTCCACATCCTTGATTAAGCAACATATTTGGACATAGTGATGTTATAGTTACCATAAGGGAGTACTGCTTTGCCTATTCACTTTGTTTTGCATGTCTGTCATTAAGATATCATTTTTGCGCTACCAAAGACCTAATGCAGGGGCCTCTATCTTATTAGCAAATATATGAGAAAATCAAAAATTATAAAATTAATACCCTGTAGTACTGGGATCATGAATTAAAGGAGAAGAGCCCTCAACAATTTACCAAGTTATTTAGCTATTTAGCTAACAAGTCTTTAAGAACATTTATCTTTTCTCGTTAACTTATCTAGCTTTCTTAACAGCTACAGATGGTTTGATTTGCGCATGGCCTGAACCACGGAATCTTAACGAATTGGCTACCCCATAACCAAGTGAAATCTGCATTATGTCTAAATCAACAAAACACCAACCTCAATCAAGAGGAATAGATATAATCAATGTTATGACTTAACCCACTCTAAGGTCTGTGGAAAGTTCTCTACCTCCTATTTCAGAAACTCTTCGTACTATTTTACCTTGATTGATAATTGTACATGGTACACCTTGATTTATCCTCCCCAGAGCAAATCTGATACCATTAAATTAATAAACCTCATATTAATGAAAGGCACACCCAGGACAATCCTATATTTAAATAGTTTTGAAAGGGTAACACGAGCGACTTTTTCTAATAAGATTTGCAAACCATACTTGCAGGACTTGGAATCCTTCCAGAAAATATAACTTTTTATTTTGATGAAAGCTAATGGTATTGCTGAATGGTACAATAGGACCATTATGATATTTAAAGGCACTATGTTAACAGGTTATTCACCCAGGTTATGGGCCGTAGCAGTTACCATAGCAATATCCCTGCATAACATCCACCCTACTTCATATATAGGAAAAACTATCGCCTTATAAATCACTCTACAACAACAACCCCTTATTAATGCAGGGATGCCCATATGGAACTGCATGATTTGTTTACTTACCTTAGAAAACCAAAAACCTTGCGTAAAGTTACTCCCTGGGGCCATAGTGGAAGAGCTTGTTGCATATACTTCCTCAAGCAAGATATACCATATTTGGCTACAAGTGTTACAAAAAATCTCAGAGAGACTTCAGCTCTACTGGATAACCAAGAAATTTAAACCGCTTGATCCCCATGAACCAGAACCCTCATCCAAGCATTTTGCAAATATCTACCCACCTTCCTACCATGCACTACAAGCACCTGATTATACTTAACCACATGAATCAATAGACCAACCAATGATCAAAGTTGATCCACCGATACCATCAGAACATATAAATGATTATCCCTTTTCCCAAACTGTAAAAATAATGACTGGTACCCCCGAGACAACTTGAAGAAGAGAAGAAGTCCTGAGCTACTAACCAGATCAGGCCGAACAATTGGCTACCTGAATACTCGGGCAGATATCTTACATTGCCATCTGACGAGGAGGTAAAAACAACACTCAAGAAGGGAATCGATTAATTAAGGAAATTTAGACTCACCCATTAGAGGAGAAAATACCGCCACCTTAGAATAGTGGTAGTTTGTATTAGCTAACAAGCAGATAAGATTCAAGATTATTAACAGGTAAGGGATTTCAAATCCTAGTAAAATGCTGGGGGTACATTAGAGCAGTACTGTGCACGGGATGTTGCCAAAGGATTCTCACAAGTACTAAGTTTTGACTTTGAACATACCTTTGCTCCTGTCATCTGATTTGACTAACACCGCTTCCTCCTTGCAATATGCACCTAAACCAAATCGCGACTAGGACAATTCAAGGTCAAATAAATGTTCGTTTATAGGAAGTTGAAGGTAGAAGTCAATCTGAGATAGTTACTTGAGTTCGGATTGTTGAAATTTCTTATTCGTTTTTATATGAATATTTCCTTTAACAAGTCGTATATTCTCTTACTCGGTTAGTGTTTTGGCAATACCTATTACACCGCATACATTCCTACATCTAGGACATACTGTGAATTTATTTCTGTTATATTTCATAATTACGATCAGGATTCTTATGTATATTTCTTTATCTGGTATTCGGGTTATTTCGCTTGCCTATCACATATATTAACGGTTATTGTTCTGTCCTTTATGTCTTATCATCCACAACGAAACCACACACACCACTTTAGTTTTATATAAACTATTGGGATTTTCTTAGCAGGTTTTCAGGGTCAAATACGTTCGCACTTATATTTTTTCTAATAACGTTACGGTTAAAAACGTTTGTACTTATATTTTTCCCTTTTTAAATTCTTTTGTATAACGGGAGGGCGCACTCTTGTATATATAGGGGCTACCGCCCACTTTTCTCGCTTAGAAGAATAAGGAACAGACTACCTATCAATCTACCTTCATAAATCTACCTCTCCTTATCAAGGCGTGCTGGCAATACTCGCTTATAGTTGCGTTAGTATATTCCGATAGATATAAGATCGTGCCCATACACATTTGACCAGGTTATGAGCCCGGGCCTTCTATATCTTTAAGATATACATTAACACCCTCCAACAGACCACGAAACCTCACAGTCAACGAAGGAAAATACGTCCTGCCATAGATACACATTTCGCACCAGAATAATACCCGGAAATATTTTTCTCAGCAAAGTTGATTTCTCGGAAGCAAACATCGACCAGACGAAACGCTCCTTCTTGACGAAACCAAACATTCTCAGCCTGGTCATTACACATGTCTTGGCGAAACACTCTCAGCGTTAACCACTACTTAACCTTGCTCTTTTCACCATTTGCGTACGTCTCCTTCTTTTTCCTCTCGTTGTGCGCGCAAGGGTTACCCACCACTCACCCCGCACTCTTTATCAACTACCTGGAAGTTAACACATCTGAGTTTGGAGACTCCCAGAAAAGTCCTTGTTAGGTGAAAGTGTTACTTTCAAGCTTTTAAATGTTGTGTGGACATAAAGGGTGTGTATGGCCACAGAGAACAATTCGAAGAACACAACTTGTGTAATCAAAATCCATCATAGCCTCAGCCTCAACCACCATCCCTGATCCTTCGACAGACAATCCCCCAGCAACCCCTCTGCCCATTGACCAATGAGCACGGACACACGCTATTAATTCTAAAGACGGCTTCGTATCCAGTTAAAAACCCAGCTCCATCCCAAAGATGACTGGGCCAAAGAACAACCGCACATAGCGTGACATCTCCGAGTACGTTCTCGGACTGTTCAACTACAGGGACATTATGCAAGGAATGGAAACCATCCCCGATGAAAAATACGGGACAAAGAAGCGGATCTGACGAATGTTGACCCTATAGATGAATTTCGCCATCGCTACCAGTGGGCATCGGCCTACTTCCTAGAGACCATTGATCCAAAATGGCTCATCCTCCTGGCTACCCACAAAACGACCCACGCAATCTGGACGGCGTTCCAGGACAATTTGACAGAGAAAACACCTTCTCCTTCTTCGACCAAATCAACGCTCTTCTTGATATCAAACATGAGTCGTCTGACCCCATGGCTGATCACATCGGCAAGTTCGACAACATCTGGAATCGCATGCAACACCTTTTCAACTCTGACACCGAAAATGACCGTTACTCCCTACCTTTTGCATTTTAAACGTTCTTCGAGTCAACGGAAGAAAAAGCTGCTGTCCTTCTCCAGTCCCTTCCCGAGTTGATGAACAACATTGTCGACAACCTCCAAACCAAGGAGGACCTTACCTACAACCATGTCTATAATAGGTTGTTTGACCTTAAAACTTCGGTTAACTCTGAAGAAGACAAGGCGTATACAACCGCCACAGTCAAAGGAAAAGGGAAGGAACAACCCCAATGAAAGGCAAACAGCACAATGGTCAAAGCCAAGGGATGCTCATACTGTAAAAATCATTACCCCTCTCCACGGAATGTAGGGCATACTAGGAAAGAATCTCATAAACTCAAGACCGATAACCAAAAGAGGAAGGAATGGACGGAGATTGACACTGCCAAGATCGGCAAAGAAGAGACATCCAAACCGACCTTCTTATAAACTTTGAACTAGAAAAAGGAAACGTTAAGTTAGGCGATAACTCTGTAATAGAGTCATGAGGCCGTGGAACAGTTAAGCTCATGGCCAAATTGTCTGATTGCCATGTATCTCCTGTTTTTCTTCAACATGTTCTCTGGGTTCCTAAGTTGGGTCAATGCAATTTGTTATCGTGGCGGGCTATCGTTTCTTTGGGAAAAGGGTTTTCTTTACACAGTTCAGGGAAGGATATGTATGTCAAGCGAGAGAACAAGGAGGTTTTATGGGGCAAGCTTAACCGAAAAGATTATGTCGTGCAGGAAAGAAAGGAACAGGCATACAAAATAACCTATCAGGAGTGGCATGAAGCCTTGGGTCATCCCTCACCAGCCTACCTTCGCTCCAACAAATACTCCGACACACCCTATATCGCTAAGGTTCCTACAGGTTGGCAATGTGAAACTTGCATTACGTCAAAGTCGTTCAGACCAAAACCAAAACCAAGACAGCACCTTTGCCAATGCCCCTTCGTATCAATTCACTCCGACTTAAGCGGAAAATTCTAGAACCATCCTTTGATAATTCTTGGTACTATATCACCTTCATTGATGACTGCACACGATACAACTGGATTTACCCCATAAAGGTAAAATCCGATACGCTAAAAATCTTCAAACAGTTCATCCAGGAGCGACAAACCCAAGATAATACCATGATCAAATGATTCAGAACTGATAATGGTGGTGAATATGTGAACCATGAAATGCTAAACCTGTAACAGGCGCATGGAATACTTCATGACTAAACTCCACCCTACTCACATGAATCAAATGGCATTGCTGAACGGTATAACAGGACCATAATAACCGCCACAAGGTCCATGTTAAGAGGTTTAACTCTACGACTACGGGCAGAAGCAATCACAACTACCGTAGACCTCAGAAACCGTCTTCCCAACCGATCTATAGGAGGTTCAAGGCCATATGAATCTCTCTACAACCAAAAGCCGTTGATCAACCCCATGTGCGCATACGGGACCAAATGCTTCGTCCACATACCGGAGGAGACCAGAAAACCAGGAACGAAGCTACAGCCTCGGGCGATCGAAGGCCATCTTGTTGGATACACATCCTCTGACAGGATATATAGGATATATATCCCCTCACAATATAATATATCCGAAACACGACAGGTACTCTGGACCACTAAAACGAATGAACAAGCGGAAGTGCCAAGTACAACACCTACTCCGGAATCCCAATTTGCGACCGTCCATCCTCCCTCGTTTCCAATAGACCTGCAATCGTACAGTAAGACTTTGGAATTGGACCCGAGTACAAGACCTACTAACCGCACGGCAGCGATTGAAATCTATCCTCCTCCATTAACTCCACAACCGCAGAACTACGACCGACCTAACACAGCGTCACCTACTCCGGAACCTGCTCCCTTGGAACAACAACCTCAAGAACTTGAGGCCCTACAACACAAGCAACCGTAAACACGGACAAGGCCAGGAGGAATCTCACGCCCACCGCTACGCTTTGGCAGAAATGCTACTGAACTACCGGATGAGGATCCCACCACGTATCACCAAGCGATAAACACTACGCTTAAGGAATAGTGGACCACGGCGATGGATAACGATGTTAATGCACCTAAAAGAAATGAATTCTTCGATGTTGTTGAGAGATCGATGGGAAGAAAGATAAGCCATAGTAAGTGGGTTTACAAGTCTAAACATAATGCAGATGGGACTTTCGAAAGGCTTCGCACCCGAGCTGTTGCTAAAGGGTTTTCAGAAATTCCCAGCTTCGACTTCAAAAAAACATTCGCCCCTGTCATCCTTTCTGAATCTCTCCGCTTCCTCCTCGCGATATGCGCCAAAAACAAATAGCGACCGCGACAGTTCGAAGTCAAATCTGCTTTCCCCTATGGCGAACTCAAAGTAGCGGTTTACCTGCGACCGTTACCTTGGTACCTTGACCGAGAAAGAGTATAGAAACTTAACAGTTGTCTTTGTGGACTTAAGCAATCAGCGAATGAATGGTATGCTCTCTTCGCAAGATTCCAAACCTCCTAAGGATTTACGACATCAGCCCTCAACCCATGCATGTTCGTCCATGCTAAACACGACATCTACGTATCAGTTTACGTCAACGACATTGCCATACACGCAGCCGACTCCCCCCACTCCACATCTCTGATAAAACACCTCTAATAGGCATTCGAGATCACTGACCTAGTGGAAGCTAACTTCCTACTCAGCTTGCACATAACGTATATACCAGGCGGCATACATCTTACCGACCAAAAATACATCAAGTCAGTCCTCCAATGTTATAGCAGGGAAAACTCACATTCCGTTTCTACACCTTTATCAAAATGGATTCAACTTACGAAAGGGACCGAAGACATACAGATACCAGACCCCTCCATTTACCAATCGGTTATAGGATCACTTCTGTATCTCACCACTGGCACAAGACCCAACCTCTCGTACACGATTTCATTTCTTTCTCAATTTTCCTCTTGTCCTTCTGAAGCACACTTAAAGGCCGCTAAACACGTCCTTCATTACCTTGCTGGGACGGAAAATATAGGATTGTTCTACCCGTACCCAACCAACGCAACTCCCGCTATTGATGTCTATGCTGATGCAGACTTTGCCGCTTGCCTTGATACCCGCCTCTCCTTCTAAGGATACATTTTTATCTTAAATGGTTCATGTATCTCCTGGCGATCCAGGCAACAGGCATCAGTCGCAACATCTATTAGCGAAGCGGAATACCTTGCTATGTCACTGGCGACGCGACAAATCCAATGGTTCCAAAAAGGCCTCAACCTTATTCGATTAAGTTTACCAATCGCTTTGCTCGCAGATAATACTGGCGCTAATTTTCTTGTGACAAAACATCAACACAATGAAGGTACCTAACACATTGATGTTCAGTTTCACAAAATACGAGAACAACTCGACCACGGTCCTTTCACTTTACTAAAAGTTGAGTTGTCAGAAAACCTTGCCGATATCTGCACTAAAATCTTAACCAAACCACCACATACACGGTTGATGGGACTTCAGGGCTGTAGATAATGTGGGGAAGTGTTGAATTTCCTTATTCGTTTTTATATGAATATTTCCTTGAACATATCGTATATTCTCTTACTTGGTTAGTGTTTCGGTAATACCTATTACACCGCATACATTACTACAGCTAGGACATACTGTGCATTTATTTCTGTTATATTTCATTATTACGATAAGGATTCATATGTATATTTGTTTATCTGGTATTCGGGTTATTTAGTTTGCTTATCACATATTTTAACTGTTATTGTTCCGTCCTTTATGTCTTATCATCCACAACGAAACCCCTCACACCACCCTAGTTTTATATAAACTTTTGGGATTTTCTTAGCAGGTTTTCAGGGTCAAATATGTTCGCACTTATATATATCCTACTGACGTTACGGTAAAACACGTTCGTACAAATATTTTTCCCTTTTTATATTCTTTTAGATTACGGGAGGGCGCACTATTGTATATATAGGGGCTACCGCCCACTTTTCTCGTGTAGAAGAATAAGGAACAGACTAACTACCAATCTACCTTCATAAATCTACCTCTCCTCATCAAGGCGTGCCCGCAATATTCGCTTAGTCTTGCGTTAGTATATTCCAATAGATATAAGATCGTGCCCATACACATTTGAACACGGATATGAAGACCAAGGATAGCGATTGCACCAATATCTCTAGTGACAAAAGCAATCTGCGAATTAAACCTTTAAGCTCTTTGTGCATGATACTTAACTATCTAAGGTTTATCAAGATTCGCATTTTGTCAAGTGCATAATAGTTCATGGTAAATGTTGAAATGCTTCTGGTCATTTCATGTGTCTATCTCGTATGTGAATCTTGTTTAGGTCTCTGGTAGGTGATTTCTGGTTTACTTAGAAAAACTACGGACTTTGGGACTGCTAGATTATCTAAAACTTTCCGTTATCTTTTATGATATTAATTTTGAATCAAGGCCTCTATTTCAGACTTGGTGTATGTAATATCTCTGTTCACGTTCCATGTATAGGGACATTGTATCAATAATGGATAAACAATTATGTTTGGGTTTATTTAATACCACTTCTGATTTGGAATATTTCGTCTGGATTTCTTTGGTAGTTTTTCCTGGTAAAACATGTTGCAACTTTTCTTTCTGGAAATGTTTTTGCTATTTTATTACTTAGTACAAGAAGGATACCCACCTGTAAAATATCGCCAGTTGACACTTAACTTATTTCGTTAATTAAGGACAGATACTACTAGCAATCTTCGTTCATACTTCAATACTACTCACAAGCTTGCATCCAGTATACCTTTAATACGGGATTGAAATTTCTTACTCATGCAATAAGATTTAGCCTATGCACTGAATTTTAATTATAAACATGACCTATACCTATCGGTTGACCCTCAAGACATAGCTATACACTTGGTAAATACCCCTTAAGCTACCTCTCTCATACAAGACCTGAAAATATCATTTGAAATTTTGCACATAAGGGAAGCTATATTTCTACTCCCCTCCATATAACCTCTACAAGAGAAGGGATACATCTTACCCAACAACGATATATCAAGTCAGTCCACCAAAGATATGGTATATAAAAGCCCTGGATATTCTATAAACCCTTTCCCAAACGCATTCAACTACAGAACGGTAGACTGGATATTTAAATACCAGAGATGTCTATATACCAATGAAAATAGAGTCACTTAAGTACCAGGCAACTGGTTCCAGTCCCGGTCGAGCATATAGGATTTCCCTTCCGCCACCAGTTTGTTCTTGGCTGATGAAAATCTACTTAAAGGATGTTAATCACCTCATTTGGTCTATCAATTATACAAAAGACATTATACTGCACAATCCTTTTACCACTACCAATGCTGTAAACACCGATATAGATATGGACTTCGCAGCCTATATAAATAGTTAGCACTCGTGCCAAGGCTATATTATACTTTTGAATAATTCCTGTATATCCAGCCTGTCCTAGAAACACAAGCAGCAGAAATATCAAATACAGAAGCCAAATATATAGCTCTTTCTCTAGCAGCCTGATATATCCACTGGTGGATTAAAGGTGTAGGGGACATCCGTCTTAGAACACTGTTTGCTTTGAATGCAAATACTACTAGGATAAACCTACTGGCCTCTAACTCCCAACTATGAATGAACAAAATATACACATATCAATTTTGATAAAATATTAGATGATACTATTACAGCTAGTTCACACTCGCGTAGATTAAGTCATCAGAAAACCTTTTTTGTATATCTACAATGGTACTGGGAAACTGGTAGATGAACGTATATTGAGATTGTTCAGTTGTTGATAATGAAGGGAACTGTTGAAATTCTTCAATTGGTTTCATATATCTATTTCCAAAGTAAATATTGCTAATACTTCTGCTTGGTCATTTTTAGTTTACTCATGAAAACTACCAACATACTACAGCCAGAGTGTATCATAGGTTCAGTTATATTTCATAATAATGGTAGTGGATTAATATGTATATAGGTTACTTTTGTGTGTGGGATTTTGTACTTAACTTTCTAATATAGTTACCTATTACTACTTATGTATCATGTGTTATCTTACAGTTTATTTCACACACACCACTTTATATTATGCTTCTTTTATGGGTATTTCCATGGTTGTTTTAGAGGGTCAAACATGTTCACACTTATGTTTATTACAATGTTTTTCCTATTTTGTTTCTAAGAAAAAGCAGGATATGTACATGTATCTATAGCTGGTTACCTCGTAAGTTTTTAATTAATTAAGGACAAGAACGGAGACCAATTTACGTTCCTGATACAATACTCCAAACATGTGTGTGTAAATATTAATTTAATACTGAGGTCTATTTTCGTACTCATGCAACAAGATTTTGCCACTATATATAAATTTAATAATTATGACAACTCTTGGATTTCGGCTATTAGCATGCCTATCTTGTCTTGGTTTTGATTAGATATACCGATTTTGAGATGTTTTGTTTTTGAAATTTGATACCAGAAACACTAGTTTGATATCTGTGGTGTAAACAGTATGGTTTACTATAGTTGAGGCATGCCGGCCAGAGAAGTGGAAAGGGTATTAGCCGGCCTAGTAACCTCTTAGTTGTTAGATGATGTATTTCAAGTATTGCTTGACTGCCACATTATTGGAGATTGAATTCCAGTATCTTTTCATACTTAGTTTGTATTAAAATTACTTTCGTAACCTAGTCCTAAGTATCACGAGAACCCCTAATAGACAGTGTAGTTGCTATAATGAAGCAGAAGTTCTTGATAACTAGGACTTCAATAGACTATCTAAACAATAGAAAACTTAAGGCGTCCGAGCTCAACTTGTAGTCCAGTTTATAGACTAGACCTGAGAACAGTTTTGGCCTAACCAGAGTGACAGTAATAGAAGTAATCATTAAGGTAACACTTACAGGTTAGAATTTTTTGTAGTCAAATTTACTATGCCAACATAAATGTAAACAATATTCTCTTCTCCAACTTGGAACATATAATTACTCGATAATATAATACAGTAATAGGTTTATTTTGAATTTCCTTGATTTTAGAATATTAGATTAATTATACAAAACTGACATTTTTACTAATATAGATAATATAATTGAGGGTCAATAATCGATAATAATAACTTAATTTTAAATTGTCTCAGAAATGGTTACTTTAATAATTATCACTCTTTTAATGAGAATAGTTGTCACATCACCTGTTTTCTGGAACTATATTAATGATAATAGTTCTGTGAGGCTTATAAGTGCGAATCCTGAAGCAATTGAATGACCTTTAAATACAAATTATTGTAGTAAGGAAAACTTTACAAAAGCGTAAATATCATATCAAATAAACATGCTACCTCAAGCAGAATAACCACGTAACATGATTACAAAAACTGGGGGTTCCAAGTCACCTAACAGAGCTTAAAATGCAAGGAATAGAATCCCCAGAATATAGAACAAACGCTTGCTAATACTATTCAAACGAGTAGGTATGGTAGAAGGCTAGTATTACCACAAAGTGTAGTTTCAAAGACGAAATAATGTCATGCAAAACACTGACAGAATACCCAGTTCGATAGTAACAACCTAGTAGGAAGGGATTGCCAAATAGTACTGCATATCAGCTTTAAACCCAAATAGGTAATCACCAATATCTAGTTTATAGTAATTGTAGAAATATAGTAGGATTCTGTTACATTTACCTTACCAAATATAAACAAATAAATACAACAAGGCATATCGTACTAATAAGCTTCTTAGCCATCCCAGCCTTGTAGCATTCCAGTAAACTTTTAAAACCTTTATCTAAAGAAGGGAATATATAGTATATGCTTGTGTCAGGACCTTACCCCTTGATTAGCCCCCTTGCAGTGATAACACTATTAGTATCTGGTTAGCTTTCAATATCAGTTTCATCCCAGGCGCAGAGTATGCTTATAGGATCAGATTCTGAGTAGTCGGAATCTTGAAGAGGTTTCTATAATCTGTCAGGGTTAAGCTCAACTGAGTGGGTGACATAGTCTGCTTTCTTGCATGTCCAGGGAGAATAGGTCGCGTCATGGGACTAATGGAGTCAGAAAGGTATAGATTTATTGTAGGTATAGAACCTGTAAGATCTGATAAGGGTGCTGGCCCCTTCAGGGATGAAGTGGGGTTACCATATTGCTTCAATTTCATCATACTCTTTCCTATTGATATAGAGCTGTCTCTTTCAGTGATAGTTGTAATAATTGTATATCTTTTCAATTGCCTAATGATGTTATTCAATAGCAGTGATACACACTGGCTCTGGAGATATGGGTACAGGTGTTCTGTGAAATGCAGCCGAGTTTAGACTCTGGTAAATGAAAATATGGGTAATATATATCAAGGGGTAGATTCCTGCAATCACTGCAGGATATATGAGTTTGTAGTAGTTATGTCAATGAAGTCATCCATTCTGTGAAAAGGTCCAATCTGGAAATCCACTAGCTTGTGATTTCGTCCTACCTTATGGATATAGGGTGATGAGATGAGGATAAATCATGCTTTGTTGTGAAGGATTGGAGTCTATAATTACTTATGTTTTCAAAGCAAGTTGTTAGGAATTCTCTGCCCTTTTTACATGCATTACTCAGAAGGTGGTAGGGCTACATAATTTGGAAGGAAATCAGGTTTACGCCTGCTACAGAAGTAGGGAAAATGTAGATGCTTGAATGAAGATTTACTTATGTGCCAAAGGTTATTTCGAATGAAGCGAGTTCTATGATATAACTAGCTGGTGCATATATTATAGATGGTAAAATAAGGTAACTCGCAAAGCCACTTGCTTGATTTAGCCCCACTATAGGTCATAAGCCATTATTGATCATTAATGATTCTTTGGTCTGTTTGTCGATTGGTCTCTTGGTATTAAGCTGTCAACATGTGGAGAACGAGTTTGCAATTTGCCATAAGATTGTGTCTGAAGTGTGAGATAAACTAAGGGTCTGTGGCTAGTGAAGAGAGGTGTTGAAACCATGCATGAAGAAAAGATTCTAAAGATGCTTGGGTGCAGTTACAATACCTGCGTTATTCAGAGAACAACATATAAGGTAGGTAAATCCACTCAAACGATCAAAGACAACCATGATAAGTTCTAACTTGGTATAGCTGGAAACAGATCCTACAAACTCAATTACATAAGATGAGAATGGCTGTTTAGGGAGATGAAGGTTGGTGACTGACCCTTCGGAGATGGTGGAAGGTTGATTCTTCAGCTGGTAAACATAGCAGGAGTTAACATAGTCTTAGAAATTGTTCCTCATGCAGAGCTTGTAGAACCGTAATGAAGCATATTCAAATCATTTCTGACAACTCTTGTATGCAATTTGTGGCAGAGTAGTAGGCATAATTTCAGTTCTGAACTTGGTACCGTTATAGCTTGCTGCATAAGGAATATAAAGAACGTATCTACTTTTATCCTTTGCCTTTCTGTAGAGAACACTATGATATCAGAACGAGTTTGGGTTGTCGATAGCCTTGGTTACTAATTTATAAACAGGGTTATTCTGGGTATCATTTCGAAAGCTGGATACCACTTACCTCTCTTATAGCTAGAAGGCGGTAAGGCATGAAGGTTAAACTATAAGGAGCGGAAATGAATGAAATACTGTTGCTGATTGCCAGGTGCTACAGGCGTTGCAAGATTCCATCATTGGTTCACCGCAGCTATATCTATTTCTTTTCCCTTATATATAATGGTATGAAAGACTGGGTATCCTTTAAAATTGTTGAGGGGGGGAGGAACAGCCTGTCTATGTTATACTCTGCTCATGGGGCGATAACGTGAGACGAAGTTGGAGTAACAGTAGAGAGGCGAGGGGTTACGTATATCGCGATATTCTTAGAGTAAGTAATCTGTATTCTTTCAATTGGAATGGGAGAGGTATTGGTCTACGACACAGCCTCTCCATGGGGTGGCTCTGTATTTATTAAATTAAAGAAATTGGTCTTGTTGATTGAGTGGAGCTCGAGGAGTGACTGCATTGGGCTTTAGGTTGGTTGCAGTAGGTGTGCTATAGGGTGTGATCCATCAAAAGGTGGTTACTGCTACAGATTTAAGTTCATGGATAGAATATAGGATTTGTTTAATGGAGTTCATAATAGTATCTGGTTGCAGTAGATGGTCCATATCTGGTGGAGTAATGTTAATGGTCGCCGCATGGTTTAACATTTGAGCTTTAGTTTATTTAATAAGTTATCAAGCTTCAGATATCTGTATAGTTATGATGAGATAGGTGGAGGTTTTAATGATATTACAATCTTGTGTAGTATCAGTTGCAAGCTCCAAGGTATCAGGTACTGAATCGATGGCTTGTTCAAGAGAATCTGGGTATTGATTCGCTGCGTACAAGCAGTAGGTATTTGTGCGGGTGCTGTGATGTAAATTGGATACACATGGCGATCCGGAGTACCAATGCATTTGGGTACTTCTGGAAGAAAAGTAGGTAAGAGGTCCTAGGTATGGACGGTGTTCTGCTAGTATCTTAATACAAGCTGCATGTCAGCGGACACTCTCATTATAGGTTTCTTATCTACATGGTCTTGTAGTATTTGTTCTTGTTCAGCTCGTGTATGTTCTAAGATCCGGGATAATACATCTGCAAGGACATTGTGTTTGCCATGTGTGTCTATGATATTGAAATTAGAAAATAGCCGGAACATGTTATAACTGGACTGGCCTCAAGGTAGGTAAGCCCACAACAAGATAATAGTTATTGCCTTGTTGTCAGATATAACAGTTAACTGAGTGCGATATAGAATCAGATAGAATACCTGAAATGTATCCCCAATCACCTTAAGTTCAAATACACGGAAAAGATGGTGCAGCTGAGTAGTTGCAAACATTCTGCGGTTGGAATGCGACAGGGTATGCTATCTAAGTTTAGGGTCCTTAGGCAACTCATGCTCCTGATATAACTTCTGAGGCGTTAGTAATAAGGGATATTGAATCAGCTGATGTTTTTCATAAAAGATGGGGCTGAGCACAATTGTTACCTTGGCTAGGCGCTTGACAACTTAGGAGGTTTTCTCATGCAGGGAACAATATTAAAATACTCCTGCAAAATTAAAAGTGAGAGAGGAGCATTAGGGGAAGCAAGTGTAGAACAAAATGTCTAGGATATATCACTAGTACTATTATGGAGTGAAATTATTTTTTCAATTTTGGAATAAGCTAGTCTTAGATGTAGCTAATTTTTCTGGGCTTTGCTTGAATTCCTCTCTCAGGTATAAGATGCTCTAGCGCTGTCAACATGGAGGCAAAGATTTTGTGCCAAGCTATCGATGCCTTGATATGATGCCGTTGTAACCTTCCCAAGACTGATATGATATGCAAAATATGATCCTGTTCAGTTTCTGAAAAGATGTTAGTTTCATCCATGTATGGGCAAATGAACTTTCCTGTAAATCTTTAATACACATAGGCTATAACTCTCGTAGCTGTAACTGGGGCATTGACATCTCTCTGCCTTATCATTTGGTATGTACATGATAATAAGAGAGCTTTAATCATATTAGATTTCTTATTGCTAGGCTGGAATCAAATTTTCATACAACTGTCAGTTAGGTCTATAATGATCTAAACTTTTCTCAGGCAACATTTTGAATATGATAGCTTAGATTGTATTCACTCCACGGTTCTTAACAGTAATATCCATTCAGGAAACAAGGTCTACTACCAGTCTGATTTATTTATAGAGGTTTAACCTTGGGGAAGTGGTTAAATAGGTTTTGTGGCTTGCTTGAGTAAATTATTCTTCTGGCATTCTAGTTTTTAATTAATGCCATTTACATTGGCAGGATCTTGTCAGGAAATAGTAAAAATATGAGATCATGGGCCGAAGTTGTTTTTTTAAGCAGATGCAATGGTTAACATGTCGCTATGGTGGTAATATACAGTTTCCTTACTGCGGAGTATCTGAAGGAAACTTGGAAAAGATCTGTGTGGTATCTGCTTCATTCATGTCTGAAAATCGTGCATAATTTGCTTTCTTGCTAGAAATAGGTATTTCCTTTATCAGAGAAGGTAATAATATATTTTCGTCCAATCTTGGACAGCATACTCAGCAGTAAGGGAAGGTATATCTAGCAAGATATTCTGTTGTCCAGAGAACAGACTAGAGCTTCTGAGATATCACCACCATTCTACATAATTTGTATGACATGCTTTGCTACATAGTTGATAGGTTAGAGTAAGCCTTTAATAGTAAACTTGAGGTTGATTGGTTGTTCACAATTCAATGATACTGATTTAGAGGTTAGTAATAAACCTTTCTGAACACAAGTCATCTTTGCTGGTCATGGTCTTGATTAGTCCCTTTGGTTGGTGGGTATTGATAGTGATGTATCCTACTCAGGCTTGAAATTTCCTTGTGCTAGGTGGAGCATTGATGGTGGTAACTGCACCTAAATTCTTCTTATGGGGATCTTCTCCCTGGATGTGGTATATTCTTCTGTGATTCTGGGATCTCCTCAATCCGCCAAGGCCCCCATTTCCTCACTGCAGAGTGCTTCTATTCTTCTTCTTCTCCAAACAGGTATGAGAGTAGTCGTCATATTTTTCAAAATAATAATGGCTATTATCTTATGCACTTTGATAGTTGTTATCTTTGGACACTTGTTGGATACTGGGAGGCATGTTGGGGAACGTTGGTTGAGTTCACAGGTGGCTGTTCTTGTGGCGCTCGAGTACTTGGTGGAAACTGCATTTGAGGTACCATTCCTAGAATGATTTTAGTTACCAAAGAGTCCTGAACTATGGGCAAGAGAATCTCATTTTTCCGCTATTGCCACTTACAGGTCAAATGACGTTTTGCAAGTTATTTGTCGTTTAACCTTTCACTTGAGTTTAATATCCATGGTATTTAGCAGGCTATGCTTCCCAGAATAGTCCGTAATTGTACCTAGGAGGAGACAGACACTCTATGGTTCAAGTTTTATAACTGTGTCAGCTATCTAAACTATTTTGCCGCTATTGGTAAACTACTTTCTATGTACAATTAATAGATGATATCTGTAGAATTTGTAAAGAAGGAAGTAGGCATCGAATATGCAGTTAGGTCCTGCCACGTGTGGGCACCTAGGCATACTTTAAGAGGTTTAATAAATCAATATCTTTCGCAGCACAATAGACTCCCGTGTATTGCAGAAATTGTAAGGCATACTCTGTTATGACAAACCTGGCAACGTATTGATGGACTTTGTTGAAACATAAGTTTATTCTCAATGGGTGTCCTAAGATTTCTTCTCCTGTAAATGTAAATGGTGCTAGCCATTATAAACAATAATTACCCATTGGTGGTAGTGACATGACAATAGTTCTGGGACTTAGATTATTGGGGGACAAGGTGGAATAGGTAGTCTTAGTGGACTGGGTAAATCGATAAGAGTAGAGTTTTGGGTCTCTTAGTAGATTAGGTTGTCTTAGCAGCTCTGCTAGTGGTCCTGGTCTAGAAGCCTCCTCTGAAGCAATATCTATTTCAGATTCTACACTGGAATCTTTATAGCATTGCACTTCATGGACGAGTTGTTCTTTGACTGGGTCTTGGTTTGGGTATAAACTTTGAGATTTATCTTGGGCTTGGTCTTGAGGGTGGGCTTGGTCTTATGCATAGTCTTAGTCCTCTTCTTTGCTGATGTTGCTATCTACTCAAGGTAGTTCTGATTGACTAGATGCTAGTGCATTTAGTGGTACTGGCTCTGAACTCTGTGGTTCCAAGGAGGATGCTATCGACATTCAAGTTAAGTACCTGCTCGTATCTCTAGTAAATGAAATTTTAGCTAGGTAGGAATAGCTGCATATAACTATCTTGAGAATCCAAAGCCCCTATTAAGATATTTTTAGGATAGGAGGAGTAGCGCCAATGGGTAGGTCTTTAATTGACAAGTTACACTGTATAGATATAATAGAAATTTAGTTCAAAATGTAGTATTCCAGATGATAGTCCTGGGAGTCTTGAAAGTCCGAATCCTTAAGGCATTATAGGTACTTTGAATTCAAAAGTTCATAGTTTGGAAAACTCTTCCAAATACAACTATCCTCTCCAACAAACATGCTAACAAACACTGCATAACATGGTAACCATGTTCAACAAAGACTGAGTTCAAAATTATGGATGGAGTTAACTAAAAGAAGTAATACAATCTCGCTCAAGGGGAACAAGTCATCGAAAAGACTATATTAATGAAGTAGGTATAGCTAGATTATATTGATACCCATATGGTCTATCGCAATGTGGAAGTCATATGCTAAAAATAGAAACAATAACGCTTTCTGAATCAATCCTATCAGAAAGGGACAACTAAATAGGAGCTCTTTTCAGCTATAAACCCAAATAAGTTATAACCAACATCAAGTCTCTACTTATACTAGATATATATTTGGATTCCCTTACAGGTATCTAATATGGGGGATATAGATATTGGTTTTATATTGTGTTTCATGTATCAGGCTAATACTTAATATGTTTGACTGTTTGGTTTCTAGTATCCTTGGATACTAGAAATGTTTAATATTATATTGCAAGGAACCTTTAGGCTACCTGATTGTTTACCTTGTTTTAGAAGATTTTGGATAAGCCTGCAAGTCGATTTAACATCTGGGATGCTCTTGGTCTTATTGATTTAGACTCAACTAATACAGCCTTCTATATAATAGAAAGTAGGTACTTTTTTCAATTCACACAAAACTAAATGATCATTGCCTGTAACATGTGTACAGGTTCCGGTACCTCTATTCCCACTCTCGTTAGCCATTCCTTTGTCAGATTACATTCATTGGATTTGATTTCTTTTGTATTTGATTTCCCTACCGAATCTCTATTTACGGCGTCCTGATTACTGTATTCTTAGGAGGATCGGCAGGATTGTGCCCCAGGAGTTCCAAGGGAAGGAACAGGTCATGTATACTGGCAGTAGGATAGAGGCAGTGTTGTGGGAAAGCCCCAGGCTTCCCTGGACTCTGGCAGGACCACAGGATTCCGGTAGCTGTACACTCACTGGTAATAATAGTGGCTGCAGGTTTCCAGACCCTCAGCTCTTGCAGGAAAGATTTCATGTATTTAAGAATAGTCTCCTGGCTAGCCGGAGACATCAGACTTCAGACAGATGCCTAGATAGTGAATACACTTGGTTGAACGGCGATCCTCTTGTTCCCCTTCGCTCTATAAACCACTCTACTGTGTTCCCCTTGTATTCGCCTCTCAGCAGGTCTCCCTCAGATACCAAAGTGTTAGCAGGCTACCGCTTAGGCTCTATTGTATAACCGTTCACACAGGCTAGTGCCTGTTACATAGCCAATAAAGTAGTGATGTGTCCAATATTGTTATCCACTGCTATTTACCAACATTTCAAGATCTTCAGTAATGAGCACGCACATAAGTACCTAGCGTTTGGAATCTGTGTTTGTTTTCATTATAAAATACCAATAAACAAAACAGCTAATTCCTGATAAACTACTGGGTAGTGTTACAAAAACTCTATTAAGTCTAACTCTGCGTTCATGATATTAAGTTTTATTATTTGATTAAATTATCATTTGCATTATCTTCTGTGAATTTTCTCACAGTTGTTAATACAGTCACCACTATAAGATCTATCTTCTGAGAGGCTCGACCAGTTACAAGACTCTATAGGCCAATGTCTAAGTAATAGTTGAGGTAGTCTAGGAGGCAAATGCTGGTAGTGCAGATTGGTCTTATCATGATGGAGGCACCTTGGAGGGGATACTCATACATGATATAGTAGACACATATGTCAATGATTAAGGTAGTCCTGTATCTAGAAACTACAGTCTAGGCAACTAGTGGAAGAGGTACCTACCCTGTGGGCAGGTTTCCTTGGAGGAGTGAG
Source organism: Tuber calosporum (assembly GCA_003316355.1). Taxonomy (NCBI): domain Eukaryota; kingdom Fungi; phylum Ascomycota; class Pezizomycetes; order Pezizales; family Tuberaceae; genus Tuber; species Tuber calosporum. Next base: position 24,685 of record QFET01003744.1, read on the forward strand.
TGCGGTATCCAGGGATCAACCAGTGGTAAGCTCAGATTTGGTAACACACAAGGTCACTCCCAGGGGCTCAGCCTTGGAGTGAGAGCAGGTATAGTATGATTGTATTAAAGAATCTATGTATTCGTTGTATATAACGTAGATCCAAAGCAACTATTAAATCATCAATTTAAGCAAACTTATTTTCTTCTTGGATGAAAAGATGTAGAGAAGAAATATGAATCTCCAACAACAAAAGAGTGGTAGGAGAACACTTTGGAGCGCCAATGTTACGATGGGCAAATATAGTAGACACTATAGAAAGATTAACTTGCCCTTGTGCACATTTGGAAATAAACAAACTTATAATGTTAAATAGATGGATATAACCCTGGGACCAAGCAAACAAGCAAGACTTAGAGCCCTGGTATTGTTAAACTCTCCATGAAGAAAAGGTTAAAGGCTGAATGTTAAAAGGCAGGCTGGATAAACTGTTGGGATATCCTAGGTGTGTAAAGCACAGGTGTCTAAGGCACTGTACCTCGTGAGAGACCCGCATTAGTTAGGGTGGATTAGGCTACCTTTCCTGCCTGTGCTAGAGTGGTTTGAGGGTATAATGCCCTTATGTATCCTAGAGTACGATGATACAAAGCAAACTTGTTAGATGCAATATGCTTTTCCTAGTTTAGAGAGGACGAATCTCTTTGCGTAGATTAGTGAGTGTGAGTCAAATCAATACTACATCCAAACTGGCAGCCCTCCTTCAGACCTGAAGGATATATCAATCATTATTGTACATATTATTTAGCTTACAATAAAGTAGATATTTATACAAAGATTGCAGAAATTGAAATACATGTACTATTAACTGCTCTGAAGCTGTACTGGACTCAGCTCCTTAGTTCAGTAACTATCATAGGGCAAGATATGATTCTGAACCAGGACTGATATCCTAATGGCTAGTAATCCTTCATTAATGCCTTCAGATAAGTACCTCAAAGTATACAATATTTTCTGTAGCAGTTGGAGTGTCACTGGATGGCAATAGAGTAAGTCCATCCAATGAGGTTACCTGGCTAGGTGCAACATAGAGCTGTCCATGTGTGAATGCGTCAGTGCGGAGATCCCACCAACCTTCTCCTGGGACCGCCCTTGTGACATGTTTACAGTTATAGCTAAGCAAACACAGACAGGAAACTTCTTACGTTCAAGAATGAAGGGCCGATCCTCACCAGTAGTTGTATGCTTGATTCTGGGTAGGAGGCGAATCTTACCATCCCACTTACCTCCCAGAATTGCAACATGAAGACAGTTATGACTAATGCCTAACACTATTATCCTTGTCCCATTGCACATTCCGTGCTTGGAGCTAAGATTTCTAAGTAAAATTATTGGTACTCCAATACGGAGTCTAAGACAGGATGGGGGAAGAGAAGCTATATTAATACCTTGTAAATATTCCACAGGATTGTGTTCAGCTACTCTACTATCTGCATTGGATTCTACAGTATTGACAGTCTCACAATGATGTTCTGTGCCAGGCATTCTGTCCAGAGGTTTTCATTGAAATCATTCACTGTGTCCTTCTTAAATGCAAGAATTGGTCTGCCAACAAGAGCACTATGAGATATGACAGCTTCCTGTAATACTGCTGGTTTATATAAGTAGTCACAGAGTGGATTAATAGTGGTAACTCTGCGAATAAAAGGTGGAAATTGAATCTTCCCATAGTGGGTTTGGTTTGTAACCCGGGTTTTAAGAAAGTCAATAAACAATTGATTAGCTCTATTAGGAGCTATCCTCATGCTTGTTATCAGCCTTAATATTTGTAGGCTGTTCCAGATGAAACAATGCTGAATACTGGCTTGAACTGTTGCCTGTCTTGAACCATGTCTTACAACAGGTAAAATTTGAGCAAAGTCATTGCTTAAAACAGTTGGAATTCCACCAAACAGCCCACTATCACTCCTGCCACAAAGATCATTCAAGGTCAAGTTTACAGTCTCAAAGCAGGACTTGTGTTGCATAGGTACCTCATCCCATATGATTAAATGAGTTCTCCTAATTAATTGAGCCAAGTGAGAGTTCCTGAAAATATTGCATCTCAGATTCCCAGCATTGGATAAGGGAATTTTAAACCTTGAATGTGCAGTGCGCCCACCTGGTAACAATTGAGCTGCAATACCAGATGAGGAAACACAGAGTACAATCTTTCCCTTGGCCCTCAGGTAGCTGCATAAGCAGTTATACAGAAATGTTTTTCCTGTTCCTGCAGGACCTTGTAGAAAGAATGCTGATGTAGAATTTGCATCTGGATTCTGCTCATATTTATGAACAGCAGCTATAATAACTCGAAAACAATCAGATTGCTCCAAATTCAGCTATGCTCGCATTCTATCATAAGCTTCCTGTTCTGTTGCTTGGTTATAAGATAACTTTTCCTCTATTACCATGTTATTAATAGCTCTACTTGAGTTGTCCAATTAGGGACTGGTTCTGGTAAACCACACTCAAGTAGGCTTTTGACAAATTCTTTCAAGTACTCTTGAATCAGGTAAAGACCATAGTCAAGGTCAATCACATCTTCAATTTCCTCTGCACCCGAGGTAACAGCAACTCTTCCTGTTGTCAACAGATGAGAAACATCATCACACATGCTTCTTCCAAACATTTCCCAAATGGCAACTGGATTAGTGATAGTTGTATGCTGGAGGGCTTAAGCAAATAGATGTCGATGTGCCCTTTCAGTCATGAACTGACCGCCTTCTCTAAAAAGTGCGTCACACTCCCCTTCATCTTCTAATTAACCTAAGGCAATGCATGCAGCTTTAAATGTTGGGCACAGCACTCCATCAACTGTACGTTTATTGGAAAAGCTTGTGGCTCCCCGCCCTACAGTTAACAGTAGGCAGAGATACTATCTCTCACCCATATAGGGACTGGCTGAGTACATGCATCCAACTGCTGTTCCCCTTTGTCTTCTTTTACATCCGACCTTGTATACATATACAAAGTGTTGTGGAAATTCATGATATAAATACTGCCTGCCATCTTCATTCAGCTCATTATAAGCAAAGAATGCCAAGAGTGTTGTCAGGGACCCCAGAATTTGTTCACGAATTAGATCAAGATCTTCATGCTCTGAGAAGTAAACAGGCTGCTGTCCTGGTAGATGAAGGGCAAGATGAGTTACAGGTGGCTGTTCCTAATGCATACCGAATTCAAACAAGCACCAAACTGCCTCAGTAGGATCCATGTAGCGTTCATGCAGATAGCACTTGATCTCATCATGCCCAGGCTCCACATTTACTGTTGCCTTGTCCCCACCTTTGTAAATGTACTGGTGCATATATTTCACAGCCTGTACTGAACCGCAAACTTCAACATTAATGTAGACATTGTATTGGAGAGGCAGGTAGGGGTTGTATGGTACAACTCTACGCTTGTCTATTACCGATGTAACTGTACCTCCTGAACCCCGAACAGGAATAGTAAATAACTCGCCTGTATTCTGTCTCTGGTATAATGGGTTACCATTTTCTGCAACAAGTGTTTCCTCTTGAAAATCATGTGGATACCCCTTTTGACAAGTAGCTATAATACCAGGATTGAGATCTTTCATGCATAAAGCCTGAGTATTTCCTCGCGCACATTGAGTATGTACCATGGTATTCTGAATGATACTCCGCAACTGTTAACCTCTGACGTCGTCTTCAGTTGGAAGTTCTGCAGAGATAAATCTGTCTATGTTACCAGGAGTAAGGAACTGTGTACCCGTTTTAGGAAACAGGAGAAGATGCATATGAGGTAGCCCACGCTTCTGGTATTCTATTGTCCAAACCCACCCAAGACAGGGACCAAACACTTGGTTCTATTTAATCTGATTCAGCAAATGTTGAAGCTTGAGATTGAATACTCTAGCTACAAGATAAGGGCGGTCAGCTGCTGTTTGACCAGGAAAGTGCTCAGATTGAATCTCTGCCCATTTTGGATTAGCCGTAAATGTGATAAACAAAGAAGGCTTTCCAAAGTAGCCTACCAGGGCCATACTAACTTGGTATAACTGCTGCATGAATCTGTCTCCACTAATATAGCTTGATAGCAAGACAATTCTCCTACCAATATTCCTCGAGTTCATATCATCTTGCCGCAGTACATCAGCTAGGCCATTGTATAAATCAGTCCTAATACGGGCCTGATTTAAACTTAGCCAGTTCAGTTCGTTTTAATCACAAACTGCCCTAGTATCAACTACAAATTGCTGAAAAAGCCTTAGGGATTGCAAGATAATTGCTGGCTCATCAGTCCTTGTATGCAAGCGGAACCTGAAGAATGCCCTCTATGGAAACCTCAGGTTATGCCGATTGACTCCTTGATTTGGAACTGTTCTTGCCCAGTGCCAACCATGCTCCCCATATGGAAAGAGGAGCACATAATGGAATGGCAGGTAAGAAGCATGATTGGAATTAGGGATGGAGAATCTATTGCTGCGAATCTCACTATTTAACCGCTCAGTCAGTGCAAGGTCACGATATCCTCTCCTTCCATATTCTTCAGGAAGGATCATTGAAACCTCATCCGTAGTGGGCAAGTTCTCAGATCACATATCTGCCAAAGTTTCCACGATCAGACTCAATAGAGGTTTAAGAATGATACGCAGGTTGGGTTCCTGCTATGACAGCTGTGCGAACCGTTCCCTGGCGGTAAGATACAGCTGAACAAATGGGGAAACTCCCTGTAGCATCTGTGTAAGAGATGCAATCAATGTGTGATTCAGTTCAGGTGCCCTTGCTAAGCGTGCTTGGAAAGCCAGAACAGGATCATATAAGTATATTTGAGATTACAGGCCATCCCGGCCCCCAGGCTGAACCAAGGGACCTTACTGGTGATAGACAGCACATAGGATTTGGAAAACTTGAAAGCCTTTACCAATTATACCTATAGAGTCATATGCATTATAGCAAATAGAGGTCAAGGCAAACAGGGTATTCCAATGACGGATCTCCTGTCGGAACAACCTTGACTGACTATCTTGCCCAGTCATCAAGGAGTTCAGTGGTTCAGGCATAGCCCTCATCTTCTCCACCATTGCATAACTATGTTTACTGCAGGACTCAAAAGTACTTCCTCTAGCACGGTATGCATTGTGCTGCCTCTCCGCCTGCAGGTGCAGTACATGGCAGGCACTGCAAATAAGGTCCATGTGATCCAAAGTATACGCTATCCATTCAGAACAGCGCTCAATAATGTCTGCATAAAGAGGAATATTGTCCTATCCCACAGCATGTTCTGCACGAACAGCTGAGATTGTACTGCCCCCATCAGGAGCCGCCTGTATGCGACGCCTCGCATTAGCGCGTCTGGTCTAAAAAGATATTGTTCTGTTATAAAGTAATAAGATAGTTTTTCACTGAAACCAAATAGAGACGGAAAAACTTACCAAGTATTGCCTACAAGATTTGCGCCTATTGCCACGCGCATCGCAATCAAACTCTAGATAAGCCTTGTTCCTATGACATTGCCCACACCGCTGGGTCTTCATCAGAGCAAATATTACAGAATAAGATTGAAGGAAGGAGGGAGAGGTTAGCGAGGCAGCTGAGAGGTGAGGGAGAGTGGGGCAAAGAAGGGGATAATGGGTGTAATATGGGTGAGAGGTGTGAGGAAATAAATAAAAATTGAGCACAAGTGTAGGTATGAGGTAGAGCAGAAAGGCGGAAGGAAGTATGAGAGGCGGTGGGAGGTGGGCGAAAAAAACAGAGGAAAAGCGGTGATGGTAATAATCTGGGGAAAAAGAATCACAGGAAGGGATTATATAGAAATTTTGCATACCAAGCCACCCAATAAAAGGAATAGATTGCAGGTGGTTGGTTATCGTACCAGGGTTATTATGTCACCATACAATTTCGCATCGAATTAGATGAAATTATCAGATCTGGAGACAGTACTCTGTGATAAGTACGTACAGTACATATAGATTACCATTACAGGTTGTAATGAGTGATGGCTGATGGGATTGACTATTTTCTAGGTAGAGTAAGGAATCTGGTCTGCACTAGCAGTAGAGAGGTTGAATGTTTTGTACTGGACCTGATAGATTTCATTGCATTGAAGGGGAAGGAGATCTTACTCATATGGAAAACGGTACAAATTATGTGATTTAATAATATACAGAACCTGGAGGTTACTATAGGACTACAACCTATGATGGCAAGAAGTAGTGTCAATAGCAGAGCTGCTAAGCCTTGGTGAAACATCTATAATATAAAAACACAAAGTACTCAAGGTGTTGATCATCTGAATACATATGCACCTGAGTGCATTTATGCAAGAATGACGCACATCCAGACTTACCAACCTGTATTCCATAAGATGTTGACAAATGGGTTGGATCAATTTGAACTTAGTTCATTTGGCATTTGGATCGAAGTGTATTTACTAGTGTAGTGCTAAATACTATCAGAATGCTAGGTAGTTCGTGAGATCCAATGAGCAAGCGGGGCTTACATTTACAGAGTCATACAGGGATTCCACTTTCGATGACTATAGCCAGGGTGTTACGATCATATGCTATCAGCTGACTTGCAACATGTAACTACTTCTCTATAGGTTGGATGAAGATAACCAGACTGTCCATATAGTACAGTACCAGGTGTGGCGCTAATCTCAGCCAGCAAGGTAGGAGTACTATTGCAACGAGTAGTACTAGGCGAAGATCTACTATTGTTTTTAGGCCTATGCCTACGTTGTATTGATAGCCAAAACCCTATAGTTCCTATCGCACAAGGCCACTAGTGGAGCATGATGTTATTGAGGTAAAGTAATTATATAGGAAAGAACTTAGATGGTTGTGTGAAGAGTTCTAACTACAGGCCACCTAGAGGTCCTTATATAGGAACTCTTCCCTCAACCCTAACCCTGGTGACTCATACCTATGAGCCACACTCTCGGCATGAGTCATATTCAGTCATATTATGAAATCCATCAGCTGACTCAGATGAGTAAACCGTGCGGCGTTTGCAACCAATCGAAACTCATAAACCAAGTCATATATCATAAAGTGGTCACATGTGCGAAACCCATGACTCAAATTGTGAGTCAGGTGTGAAAATTAAGAAATCATATGACTCACCAATGTGAGTCATGCGCACAATCAAGCAATCACAATATAATAATGATTCTACTAGTGTGCATCACGTGAGACCTCATGACTACTACCGAGTCATAGTGCAAAATCTGACAGCTTCATGACTGCTAACTATGAGTCATGTGAAATCCTGCCTGTCTTAGTCACCTATCGTGATATAGGGTATCAGAGAATACGACATATATATAACTAACATAAGTAGCAGAAGAATTGGATAAATAGATAGAAGTCACTAAATAGGTAAGGGATCATCAAGTAACGGAAAGGGGACATTAATACTATAAACCATTTTTAGTTCTCGAGTACTCAATTAACTTTATCTTGTTTCTTAATGGAGCTTTCCCGACAAGTGTCCCTTTCTCTCCTTATACGCACAGCTTAGGCAATTCAACAGCACCGAATTGGCTACCCTGTAATACTATATTTTTATTCTCCCCTCACCAAGGCTCTACAATATTCTTACTGCTATTTCATCTTATCCCTGAAGAATACCACCACACACAAAGTTTTCATCAGTGCAAACATTGTATGAACTGTCGACCTCCCAGTTTTGACAACATATATCCTATATTTTGGAAAGGATTCGCCATGACAAATTTGCATTTGCACTTCGACACTTACAGGCTATACACCACAAATATACTGAAAGAATATATCAGTAAGAGACACAGTGGATAACAGCCATAAGCCAAAACAAACAAGGATCTATCCAAGAGTATATGGAAAATCCTCGTCTCATCCTTCAATGTGGGGATTCTTTTTTGCAAGATTTGGTATATCAACAACACAGAGGTATGTTGTAAACTTAAGTATCAGGACAAGGTAGACGGAAATTCGATCCTTTATATACTTTCTCCGCTTTTCAAAAAATACTTTCAGCTGACCTTATTGATATACTGCTATTTGAAACTATTGCAACATCGTGGTTTATAACCCATCTTAGTTCCAACACCAGAGGACTTTACACAAATCTACTCCTACTCTCTTGGGTAAGACTTTATCAGTAAAGATTTTCAGGACTGGAATTCTGAGCAGGGAAATTTTCTTCCTTTCATGACTTTTCTATATTCAGGCTGGATTAAGGGCCATATTAAATTTTCGTATAGTGAAATTATCACACTTCAAAAGGGGGCTGCCGGTTTGGGCTAGCCGATTCTAAGGACACGAGAATCGAACTAGACCTGAATCTTAATACCTTAGACGTAGACTTCTCTAGGAAAGCTCATTTGAATGAGTAGTAAAGATTTTGATAGTAAAACATATGATATAGATAAGATCTCTTCTCCGTTGCTTGATGATGGCTAAAACTCGGAGGGCACTGCGGTATTTATATCCCGCGTCTGATTGTTCGCGAACTACAACTAGTTTTACATATAAACTGGAATATTTTCTGCAACCTTGGTCTCTAGCTCCGATGGCGAACGCGCCTTGACCCTGAAACTTTCTTTTCCACCGAACAGCGGACGGCATGATCAGAGTTCCTGACTTCTTTGACGGTGTGGACCCCTTAATCTCCGTTGTCAACCTTCTTTAACGTGTTAAGATATAGCTGCACAGTTTGGAATGTACAAATAACTTGTTAGAACTCCTAGGTTCCAGCTTGGTTGTTGGCCGAGTCTGATTTATGCCATCCTATCCTGGTCTGCAACTAGCTTTCTGGATGACTAGAGTTGACGATCGGGCCAATACCTGCAGGTCTTCACTCCCTCTCCTATTCAACTTCTTGCACCAGGTTAATTGACCTTATAGGCATCGTGGTGGCGTTAGTGTACTCTCGGTGTGTGGCAGACTAGCCTACTTCAATTTTGCGTTCATACCGATCTTGGACAACCCTACCTCTGTCAACTTCACTGTAGTGTAACATTGTGAGTTCTTGACTGAATCGCTTCGTTCTACTTTACCGATGTAGCCAGAAATTGCCTCTTATATAATCTGTGTCGAATATCTGGTCAGACAGATGGCGACGAGGTTTATGGGTTTACTTGATGTATTCTAATTTCTCGTTTGTCTAACTGAACGAGCAACCGTACAAGGCACATGTAACGACACCCAGGCCAACGCAGCTCCGTGAGCGGTATGATTGTCAGTAAAGGTTTAGACTCATGCTCCTCTTCCTGAGTGTCATGTAATTCTCGCGAGAGTCATTTGTGCCTAACACGAGCTCCCTCTTCCGTGCGTTTGTCCCTAATTGCTTTTCTTAAGTTCCCCTCTCTTTAACCAAAATTTCAAACAACAAATTTAAATATTAAAAAATAAAAAAAATAAAAACTCTTCCTTTTTGAACTAGACTTAGTAGGGTAAAAAACCTAACCCGTTTGCTGGGTTATGGTCGGAAAACCTTTTCCTTTTCATTAAACATCTGCCCACTCTGGTATTTCCGGATTCTTCCTATGAAATGCCTCCACCAATTCCTGTGCATCCTCTTAGTGGTCTGGTTGTTCCATAGTATTTTGGTCCTCCCTATAAGCAGTCCACTTCACAAAATAGCGTAACTCAAGCATTTGTTCGGTACGCCCTCCAACCTGCCTCATATAAGAGATAATTTCTCATTAGACAATTTTTTCGATTTCCCAGGCAAAATCTGAATCGATTTCCTCTGCCAGACTGCAACCTTGATTACTTACAGGCCAATTTGATGTCTGATAGTGTTTCAACAATAATACATGTAATATCAGATCGATCTTCCATCTTGTTGATATTTCTAGTATGTATATACGTACTCACCATTTTTCCAATACCTTAAAAGGGCCATACAGCTTTGGGGTAAGCTTCTTAGAGGGTAGCCTGGTGTGCTTGTTATTTGCATTTAACAAGACCAGGTCCCCGAACTTGATGTCTGGTTGTTGCTTAGCCTTGCTTTTTTAATATTTGCTAATATTTTCCCGTATTTGTTCCAAGGCTTCTGTGGCCTATTGGTGTATTGTTTGCATCCTGTGTGTGTATAGCTGGGCACCAGGATTTTGGGCTTCGTGTTCCTTCATCTATTCTGTTTGTGGATGGAATCTATAGCTTATGTAGAATGGTGACATGAAATTAGCATTCGTTACTGAATTGTAAAAGGCATTCTCTGCTAGTGCAAGCAACTGATACCAGTCCATTTGATCAAAATTGACAAAGTTCCTTCGGTATCCTTACAGGACTAGGTTGTTCCTTTCAGTTTGTCCATCAGTTAGGGAGTGGTACGCTGTTGACATCTTTCTTTTCATCACTTGGCTTTTACATAGGGATTCCCAGAATTCTCCTAATAATTATTCATCCATGTCTGATATAATTTCGACTAGATGACCATGTAGCTTCCAAACTTCCCGCCAAAATATATCCAAGCATCTTTAGCCCCTGCGTTATTTTCAAACCTATGAAGAGAGCCATCTTTGTAAACTGGTCCACGACTACCATAATATGTGTTCTTCCTTGGGATTCTGCTAATTGTGTGATGAGGTCGGCGGATATGGATGACCAAGCAGCGAATGGGACATCTAAGGGCTGCAGAAGACCGAACCGCCCATGTCGTTGGTATTTATTATGTTGACCTTCATCGCATGATCGTATCTACTCCTTTATCCATGCTATCAGCCCTTTCCAGTTAAGGTCTCTGGTAACTATTTCCAGAGTCTTTTCCTGTCCAAAGCGTCCAGCTACCCTACAGGTGTGGCAACCTTTGGCTAAGGTTGTCTACAGCTGTTCGTCTTTTGGAATGTATAGGCGATTCATATAGTAGATAAGTCTCACTATTACGCACTAGTGACTTGGTAGTGATTTGGCCTCGTAGCTTTGTGTGTCCAACTCCTGCTTGCATTCCAGCCAGTCCTGGTCCTTCTGGACAGCTACTTCAATGGTTCTTCATAATGTCTTGTCATATTTCCTAATATCGACCTTGGACGTTATTGCGTTAGACATTAGCTGTATCCCTTTCTCTTGTCTCCCTTGATATTCTATAAAATCAACAAACCCATTCCCAAAGTGATCTGCTTGTGAGTAGCTAACTACTACCTGGGTCGGTGTTACAGTGGTTCGTCTTGGTGATACTTTATTACTTCCAAATCTACTTTTGCCTTTTGAAGTGTTTGCGAGCCTGTCTATTTCCATCGCTATAGTAGTATTTATGTTCACAAAGACCATTTGTGCATTCTGTACCTTTTACAGACCTGGCAATGCTGATTTCCATGTTACATTATGATTACGTGGACTTCTCCAGTATAGTCCGCGCCGATCACTCCGCCGTCAATGCTTATCCAATATTTGGCTTACATTCCACTTCTCGGTGCTAAGAGTGCATATGTTCTCGCTGGTAATCCTACTGCAATTACAGCCTCTACGAAGAGTTGTCCTGTGGCTGGGATTATGAAATCCTCTAGATATACAGGTCATATCCGGCTGCCATCCGGGACCCTTTCGTTGGTATTCGTGCCTTTTATGATACCAATTTTGTCCACAGGGAACCAGTGGTTTCTGTGCCGCTTAATTTTTCTTCCCTATCTGGTTGGTTTAACTGTACCAGGGTGATTTCGAAGTGTGGAAGCTTGAGTATGAATTGTTCGCTAAGCGCAGCTCACTCCTCAGGACGGTACTCCGGCTGTCGACTTTGTGCATCTAGATTGCCTATACATTTTCCAAGTCGATAGACAATTTTGAAATTGTAATTCGCCAGTTGTTGAGCCCATCTTATCTGCCGCAGATTCCATACCTTAGTATTAAATATATTCTGTAGATTATGAATATCAGTGTAAACAGCTACTGGTTTTTCCGTTCCAACTAAGTACAGTTTCCATTCTTTGAGTGCTGCGTGTATCGCAAATAGTTCCTTATCATGGATCTCATAATTTCGCTCTGCTGGGCTCAGCTTCTGTGACTGGAGGGCCACCAGACATAGCTTTATATCTTTCAACGGTGAGATGACATATCCTAGTACAAAATCACTAGCATCGGTTTCAACAATTGTTTCTCTGTCAGGGTAGGAAGGATAGAGTATAGGGGTGGAGATGAATCTATGCTTAAGTTCTTCAAATGCTATATCTTGTTCCAGCCCCAAGCGAAATTTTCTGGGGTCGCCATTCAATATTTCGGTAATTGATTTGCAGATTTTATAGAAATTCTTAATGAAACATTGGTAAAAATTTGCAAAGCCAAAGAATATTTGGACCTCTTTTTACGGACCTTGGTGCATTCCAATTCATAATGCTCTCCACCTTTAGTTCCCACTTGGTGACTCCATCAATTGCCATAATATAACCCAAAAAACCACTGTTTTGACGTGAAAAACTGAGTTGTGGTGGATACCACTAGATCACATTCTTCAAGGTGAGAGAGTACCTTCTTAACGACATCGATGTGTTCTTTCTCTTTCTTGGAGTTAATTTGTATATCGTCCATGTATACCACGACTTCATGATCTAAAAAATATCGCAGAATTTAGTTCATCTTGGCCTGTAATATGGCCGGCGCGTTCACCAGTGCGAATAGCATTACTTTTTATTTAAAGTTGCCATTTCAGGTTTGGAACCCTGCATTTCCACACATCCCTTTCCTTTATTCTTAAGAGGTGATAGCCATGCTTTAATTCGAGCTTAGTGAATATTTGGGCACCAGCCAACCAGTCACAGAGCACGCTCATTACGGGTAGCGGATTTTTTAGCTACCCTTAGCTCTTTAAACTTGTGCTAGTCTATACATAGCGTCCAAGGACCGTCCGGTTCAGGTATAAATACAATTGGTGCCCTAGAAGGAAATTTGCTTTCCACGATTTTTCCTTGATCCTGCACTTTCTTCAGGAATTTGCTTATCAAATCTAGCAGGTAGGCCGATATTGAACATATTGGACTCCATGGAGGGACTGCGCCGGGTATTAAGTCAAGGGCGTGGTGAAAGGTTATTCTCTCCGCTAGTTTTTTTGCTGTTTCCGGAGCAAAACCCACTTTAAAATTCCGATAATCCACAGGTATTTGCATGACCTCAGTCGCATCTGGTAGCATTGGAAATGGCCCCTCAATCCTCCCGATATACCGGGCTTCTAGGTCATTGACTACTGGATTATCCAATTCAAATTTTAGGTCTAAGCCTTTATTGTTAACATCACTAGAACACTTTTCAGCTTTTAATATACATTTTTCCGTATTCTCAATGTGCCTTATAGGATGTTTTGCATGCCACTATCCAAAAGAGATAATAAAGGCATATTTCCCAGTATTGGCAATTTAACATGAAATGTGAGATCGTTAGGCGTTGGTCCCGATTTCTACAAGCCTGTGGTCTGTTTAGTGTTTTCCCCTAATTGATGCAGTGGTTACTTCGAGGGTAAAAATGTCCAAGTTATGCTTGCGTGTGTAGTATATTATGTGATGTTTGTTAACCAGTTCTTGGTTGATATGGAATATATTAGATCCAGAGTCTAATAGCATGCGAATCTGGCTCTGTTCTCCATTGGCTTCAATGGTTGTCCTTCCGTTAAGGCATATATAATATGGTTGGGCTGGTACTCCTGGTTTGCTTCTTTTGTTATGGCCGTTAGGGGCCTGTGCGAGTCTTTTGTGGAACATATTCATTGTTGTGGTAACTTAGGGTATTTGTTAGCATGCCCGTAGGGTTTCGGCTATTGAAGCCGGCTTAAACAAACTAAAATCTCTATTTTTGGTATACTCGGCAGCCGACTACTAGTGGTCTTTAGCCCTTGCTGAAGGGTTCCCATACACCTGCTATTTGTCCAGCCTTGCTGGAGTTCAAATCGTAACATTAGGTTGTATAGGGGGTTTCTTCGCACATCGCCTCGATGACCCCTGGAGTCTATCGTGCCTATCCTGTCCACAAAGCCGGAGCCCAGGGCGGGGATGGATTTACCTCGATCTATTTAGCGTGTTGACTTGGTAGCCGTAGTTCCTCCTTCTCTTCCCACTTCATCTTTCTTGACGTTTGGAATCCTGTTCCGTTTCTGCAACTATTCTGTTGTCCCGCCGACCTTTTATATATTTTCATTCCTGAAGGCGTCTCCTGATCCAGGCTAGACTCATTTCTGCTTGTATATCTTAAGAAGTCCCTAGTCACCGTTGGTCTGCCCACTCTTCCTGGACTCCTTGGCAATGATTTAGGTCTTTATAATTATACGTGTTTAATTGACCGTCCTCCGTACTGAGGTCCGATATACATCAAATGTTGCGCCTCCTTTTATTCTTTTTGAGTGTCAGATTCCCAGATTGGACCTGGACTACCACAACAAGCCTTCTAAGTTAATTGCTTCTTGCTTGACTATCATTGTAAGGCCTGCGATACTCACGTAGGTCTGGATTGCTTATCAAGATTTTCGCATTGGTTTTGAGTTTCCCACAGAGAAGCGCGGAATACCTGCTAGTAGGACCTTGTAGAGGTCAAGCCCCTTTGTTAATTTCGGTTACGGTTATGGGTCCATAACAGAGTTCCCAGTCGCCTTCACTGCCGGTCCCTGAAAACCTTATTTAGGTTTCTTCCATATCTTCCAGTTCCCAAATCCTGAGCTGGTTGACTTGGTTCACCTTGGTTGTGGATGCTGTTTACGCCTTTGTTAACAGTGGTCGTCAATATTGGGTTTGAAATTTTCGCGTTTTTGTCATATTCCTGATACCAGGGCCTGTTTCCTGCAGAACTTCCAAGTATGGTTGGCCAACGTGCAATGTGTCCATTGATTGGCTTTCTTTCGCTCATCAATTTCATACCTAGTTATTTCTTTATGAGCTACCACCCAGTTTGTGTGCTAAACGGTTCCTTCAGCGGACGTTTTTTTCTCTTTTTCCACTTATTTTTTCAATTAGTAGGCAGCCTTTTCTACTGCCATTTAGGTTTTTCAATTTTTATTTCCAGCCGTAGTCTTGCTAGATTTGGATGACTCCTCCCATTTTGTGTTCAGGGAGTCACTTTTTTCATGGTCATTTTTTCTGAATACCCCTTGTTGTTCCTTGAACAATTCTTATATCTTGGTAACCCTGCGAACTGCTATGATCTGTTCACTATCCAAGTCGTGATTTTCATGTGATTGCATATGCATGGCTTTGATAGGAAGTTGTCACTGTATCATGGTTCCCCACGTGATACCTGATATTTCAGCCTTAATGTTGTAGTTTTCTATATTAAAGTAATACTTCTCTATATCTCATGTGTACCTAACCTTCTCCATCTCAGCTAAGGCTTTCGGCGCCTCATGCCGTACTGTGTATCGTTCCCTGACTTCGGCCTGGAAAGTTCTCTAATAATTATAATTCCTGTATTAGGGGAATCCGAGGTCCGCGGTTATTTTTTTTTCTAGATGTTATTGTGAAAGGTGCCACCTCTGTTCCTTACATTCTTCAAAACCCAGACTTGATGCATTCTTCATCGTCTTCCCTTTGCTATGGGTTTCTTTCAAAGTAATCCTGGCAATTCACTCACCATACTCCCACATTTTGAGTATGCTTGTTTTCAAATTTGAAGGAGGGATCCCACTATCGTCTGTTGGTACAGGCTAATGCTTGTGCTAGTCCGTCTACCTCTGCGTCTGACGCGAATTATAACTCTCGTCCGGATCAGGGTCTTCGGGATAGTTCTCTACATTTTTTACAGGTGGATACCTCCGTCTTCTGAGCTGTGGTCATCGTCTCCAAGGTCAGGGTCATTTGCTGGTGGTGGCCATGGAGGGTTTCTTCACAGACTTTCATATTCTTCGCAACAGTCTACTCCTTTACTTGTATCGCGGGCAGGGATAAAGCGAAATTCTTCCTTTCCGTCAACCGAGGTCTGTTTTTCCAACCTTGGATTTTCCACTAGCTGTGGTGCTACTGTTTCCCATACACTATGGGTATTTTGTGCAACTTGTAGTTGCCTCTGAGTCTCCTTACTCTGGGTCGACATT
Source organism: Tuber calosporum (assembly GCA_003316355.1). Lineage (NCBI taxonomy): Eukaryota > Fungi > Ascomycota > Pezizomycetes > Pezizales > Tuberaceae > Tuber > Tuber calosporum. The sequence continues at coordinate 40,656 of QFET01003744.1, forward strand.
TGGTTGAGCTGTTCGGGTGCGTCGTTCTGCTTGATCAAATAGGCCTCCGTCTTTATACGCCCATATTCTAGGCATTGGTGAAGTTCTCGTAACTCCTATCTTCTCCGCTATTATTCTTTTTGTCCTGTCACTTGTCCTTGTAGGAGCTATGCTTTTTGCCTAAGCAAAGCCTGTTCTATCTGGAAGTCTCGATCCAGCAACTCTTATCCTATTGCCCTAATGTTATCTTGAAGTTGGGTACTTACCGCTTCATGGTGTGTAGCCCGTTCTTCCTGCGCTCACAATATTGATTCCAACTGTTTGGTGTTTGCATCCTGAAGTGCAGTGGTTTGTGTTGCTGCCATTTCTAGTCCTGCATTGACTTGTTTTGACTCCACGGCAATGATTTGTTCCGCACGGGTTATCTGTTGGGCATGGTTGTGGAGTTGGTTTACCTGATCCGTAGCTTGACCACTTTTTCCACAGTAGCCAGATGTTGCATGTCAACCGATTCCTCAAGGGTACGGTCGAAGTAGCTAATTCCCTGCTAATGCGTTATGCTAATCTTTCCATAACTGGATTTCAGGCCTCTGGACGACGGGGAGTAGTTACTCGCGTTCATGGGGCCGACTTTCTAACCCAAATCGGTTGTGTAAGGTGGTGGAGTGCCAAAAGTGACCTGGAGCTCCAAGTGCATGGTTGCCTCCATCCAGAGAGACATCTTCTATATCGGACATAGCATTGTCTATGTTGACAGTTAATTGTCGTGCGATTTCGTTTTATTGGGACAGAGGATGTTTTCCTGTTCTCCACACAGATGGGGTGTAGGAGGGGGAAGTAAGGCTGATAGACCTGGAGGTTCCTTCTTCTTTACTATTTTAGTCTCGAAACAGTTTCTACAGGAAGGTGGGACCAGAAATGATTTGGTAAAACTTTTGGAAATCTGATTCTGTGGTGATAAGCAAGGGATCCGTGAACCTTGAGGCTAGTGGAGGTATGTAGTATTGAATCTCCGAGAGGTAATTTTGCAGTATTTCTTCAAAAGAGGAGATGATATTTTGAGGGATGTGGTTAGAGCAGTAAGTCGTTGAGGAGGGTGGAATAAGCTATGAGCTTGTGTAATTACTAAGGTATGAATTGGAGGTGTCCAGTAGTCATGTAAACAGCCTTGGTAACAAGGAGAAATATCAATATATTTTTAGGGTTAGCCGATTGAAAGTAGAGGCGACTCGAACTAGGCCATTATCTTAATTCCGTAGACGGGTACTTGTCTAGGAAGCCTCGTTTGATAGAGTAGTAAAGATTTTTCAGGTAATACGTATGATATTGATAAGATTTCTTCTCCCTTGCTTGATGATAGCTAAAGCTAAGAAGGGACTTTGATATTTATATCCCGTAGCTAAGTGTTCGTGGACTACAACTGGTTTTATATATAAACCTGTATTTTCTCCACAACCTCATCTCTTGATCCGCGAGCGAACCACCATTAACCTGGAAACTTTCTCATCCTCCGCGCAACGGACTGCACTATCATAGCTGCTGACTTCTCAGAGGGTTCGGATCCAGTTAGTCTGAGTTGTAAACCTTCCTCCAGCAGTTAAAATATGGCCGCCCAGTTTGGAACATACAAATAACTTCATAGAACTCGAAAGGGCTAGCTTGGTTTTTGGCCGAGTCTGCACCGTGCCGTTTTATTCCACTCTGCAGCTGGCTTTCAGGATGACTAGAGTTCACGATCGGGCAAATATATTCTTATCTTCACTGCCGCTCCATATCAACTTGTTCTGACAGCTTCATTAACGGTATAGGAATTTTGGGCGTGTTAGCGTAACCTCGCTCTGTGTCGGAGTAGCCTACTTCAATTGTACGTTGATACCCGTCAAAGACTACACGGTCTCTATTAGCTACGATTGGGTTTCACCTTCCGGGTTCTTTACAGAATCACTTCATTCCATGTTCCAGACGTAGCCAAGATGCCCTCTTATATACTCGGGGGACAGCTTCTGGTCGGTCGGACGGCGACAATGTATAAGGCGTTACAAGGTGTGTTCTAATTTCTCATTTTTCTAAGTAACCAAGCAACTGCACAAGGGAGCTGTGACCACTCCAAGGGTGAGCAACGGTGCTGAAGGGCTATGATTTTCTTTGGAGCTTCGGACTAATGCTCTTCTTCGAAAGTGTCGTGTAATCCTCTCGATAGTCGTTTGTGCCTAACACTGCCATGGCGTTGGCAAAAGATAACAGACCAGAGTCTAGTACCTTAAAGCAGAATAGGATGATTTAACATCACAATACTGAATTAACCCCTTCAGCTTCCTTGATTGTGTCCCTATACTGTAACAGATCACTAATTACCCATTTAGGATGACTACCTTGAAGAGTTCAGAAAGGTGCAGCGTGAGTGTAATGCTGGTACATATCAGTTGTTATAGTGTAATGGACCTCTGAACCACCTGAGGCCCATGTATGCAATGGCGAGATAAGTTACCATGGTGCTGAACAGTGACGAGACAACCTGAGGTACTTAGACTAAGAAAGAAACCAAGGTACTTAGTTGGGTAGGGTAACCATGCTACAAATGTAATGCAGATCAACAATCAGGCTGGGTAACCGAGCTAGGTAGGGTAACTGTGAGCTCCAGGTAGGTAGGTTAACCCTGTTAGGAAGAACAACGTAGAAGGATTGATAGCCTGAGTTATCCATTTAGACTGTGTAATCAGCCTTCAGAGTTAGACAGGGTAACCAGCTAGGCAGGGTAACTAAGTAGTACTATCAAATTATCGTAAGTAAAATATACACTATTAGGAGTCCTGCATTTGCGTAATCAAGTATATCATGGACTCGCGGACTTTTGAAAACAATCTAATAGGGTTACAAGACCTCTTAGTAATGCAAGGGGGCATTACGCCAACTTCCGCAGAGATTAGATTTATGGTATAAACAAGTTAGCCAATATTGGAAGTCATATACGAAATTGTCTACATAAAGTTACCCTACTGTAACATTACATGAAATGGGAAACCTTACTGCAATCAGTAAAGGCTTTTGTGCAAGATTTTGGCAGATCTAACAACCCACATGCGGCTCCCAGTTTGACCCTATGAGGCGGGTTGGAATAGGGTAACAGTTGCAAAAGTATAACAAACCTGTCAAATTGAAGGTAGTCGCGTTATTCCTTATACAACACCACTGTCCATCCGATCAGTTGCCATCCACGTGAAATATATATGGGTTGGCGACGGCCAAGCGAGGCAAGATGCCTGAATTGACATTACACGGTACTCTGCAGGTAGTCTTGGTACCTAATATTCCTATAAGAGGTGTGGGAGCCTCTTGGAATAACCATCTAAGCATTAGCAATAAATGTTAGTGTGACCAGATAAACTCTACTGCAAAAACGGTAACTTATAGGCCCTGGAACTATATTACTAGTGAAAGATGTTACAACTGGACTCAGAGTACATTAAGTCTTCTCACGGCGAAGGTGGTTAACGAACTATTAGCATTTTGTTGCGCTCATTCTAGCCAACACAGAACTCCCACCTGGCTGGTGAGTTATGGAGTCTATTTGAAAGTTGTCTATTTGCGAGGAATACCAGTTGATCATGAGCCTAGCATAGACGAAAATATATTGTTGGTAGGGAGTCTTAACTGAGATAATGAATGCCAAGTCAACTTGACAGTAGGATACTCACAAGACTTCTTCCTGAAAGGTTTTTCTGTCCTGCAGACTTAATTACAATGCCTTACTGGAAAGCAATTGCATTTGTTAACTCTCCTTATCCAAACGAGGTGCTGACTCCCTACTAGACTCAGAGCTAGTGCAGTGTTGATTAACTCTGAGTGGGCAAAGGGGCTCATTGATAGGCAGAGTAGAGATAGGGGTTGATAGCCTTTATAATTCTACTTAAATAAATACGGGCAACACTTTATTCTGATAATTAACCATCCTCTTGCGAAGAACTAGAATTGAGTGTAGCGCTGACTTAAAAGATTAAGTTTTATCATTTTGATTCTTTACCAAAACCTATACCTTCCCTCAACTTTGCTTTAAGTCTTTGATGTTCTCCCAACCTTGGGATCCATCTTCCTACAAGGTGCAGTGTTATAGCTAGTTAATAACCCTGTAAATATGCAAGATAACTTCTGGCAAAATATTTTCTGTGCATTCCGCCACCAGGAACGATCCCTGAAACCAAGTGCCAATAATAATCATATAGCGATCTCAGCGTTATCACAGCAGGCAAGGCCAGGGTAGACAATGCTAGAATAATTCTAAAGCCATATGGCTAGAGGAGAAGGTATCCATAATGCCGGAATATAGGAAGGCTGACGACTACTAGAACAGCTCAATAGAGATAATGAAAGGGAGCAGGTAAGGTTAGGTGCCTAGGTTCATAAAGAATTTCTAACACCAACAGGCGCACCAGAAACACGAGGCCCATGTCTGCGAAACACGAGATCGGAGGATAGAAAGGGTTCTAATGGACTTAAATGCAAATTACTTCAGAAAGAACAAGTATCGAACTGCAGGATATATGAGCAACAAGAAATTCCTGCTAAACAACAATGCCAACAAAGCGAAGGTATAAAAGCCTACCTTAATCCTTTACTACGTTATCTGGCCGATTTACCAGTTACTGTACCAACTCCATATGGGCCAAGTGATGGTGGTCTAGGACCGTCTAACCCAGGGCAAAAATGGAGTCTATCAGAACAAGGCATAGGTCTAAAATAATGAGTCAGCTTTGACATCGAGAAAGAATAAGGGAAAAGGTGTCGAACATCGTGTCAATAACATACCAGCCTCCCTAAGATGAGGTAACCTTGACAGTGCCCAAGACCTAGATGCCGATGGGTTCAATAATAACAGAGAGTATAGATGGGGCAGAGAGGGCGGCAGGATGGAACAGGCTCCCCTTTTATCATGTAATCCCAAAAATGATGTACCCGTGAAGAGGTTAACTTTAGCGCTCATTGAATATATCAGTGGACTCTCCGGACCAGCAAAGCCAATAGCGGAACCACCTCTTTGTTTGTAGGGTAAGACAACCAAGGTATTCAAAATTAGTTTACCGCCTGTGTTGACTATTACAATCGCTACCCTACATAGTGGGACAATCACGCAAACTAAATTATCTTATCCTTGTGGAAAACAAAGGGGCACAAAATGGAACCCTTTTGGAGAAATACCAGAAGGTGACATGTGGATTAGGTTGATACACTCGAGACCCTGACTATTCCATATTAGGATCTATTTCGTCAAGAAATCATCAAGCAATCTATCGGATGTGAGGAGGAAGGACGAAACCTAGAAAAATAAGACCAAGGTAGTTTATCTGCAAAATGTAGACCTTTATCTTCTGCTCCTAGAAGACCTTAACATCAATGCCGGATTTACGGGAATTAGTTGGACTGTCCAAGTTGAGCAAACTTCCTAAGGTTATTTGCGATACTTATTCTTTAAAAATTCTCCTCTGATGAAGAATGAATAGAAACTATACGGGAAGTTGACAGGAAGGAGGAGGATTTTCTGGAACGGCAAAACCATACAAAGGAGAACCTTAGCCCAAAAGATCATGGTAGCGAAACTGTGAAGGCATTAAAGCAGGTATTAATAACAAACAAGGATACAGCAAAGAGAAACCAAGAAACAACCCCTCACAATGGAAGCAAGCTAGAGCTATTGCCTCAGGAAAGATATTGGGAGAATAAAACAAAAATTAGCATACTGACTAGAAGAAGGCTCATGATGGAATTTCACAAGAGGTGGTTGATAAGGGAAATGGTGCAAAGGAAGGAAAATGTTGTGGCCACAAGAACCACATCAGGGGAAATTGTCGGAAAGACAAAGTAGTAGCTTAGGCTTTCGCTAAACAGACAATTCAGGACCGTCTATAATTTCAAAACAAACCACAGATGGCAATATTCATACCAAGACCTAATCAGCCAAAGGCAAACAATATACAGAGCGGTATCTCACGTTCGTTATTGGAATTATCGGACAGCGAAATGTCCGAAATAGCAGCAAGGGCCACTGCCATTAGGTATTTGCGTACCTGGAAACTGAGGATCAGAATCGAAATAGGGGCTCCCTTAAGGCTAGGGATTGAGAATTAACGACTTTCACATGCTGTATCAGAGTTGGAGAAAAGAGAAGTCTCTTTAAGTCTATAATTACAGAAGAGAACACAGTTAGTGGATAGACAATTGTGGAGCCAAGCTTATTATGAAAGACAAAGGGAGGCGGTCACATCTGTGATCTTGAGAAAAAACCAAGCCTTATTCAAATTTCTAAGGGTGGCAGGACAAATACAAGATAAGCCAGAGAAAGAAAAATAGTTCAAAAGAATTGTATCTAGGTTTTCTCCAAAATTAAGAAACTGAAACTGGGTGCGTGGTTAGGGATCGTGCCCGGGATCCAAACCAGTATCATTGTCCAAGGAACGAAATAAACGTGAAATATTTTTTGGCTAATTGAGTTAGTCTAATTTCCAACCCCGAAAGGATGTGTGGTTTTACCTTCACATTGAGTCCCCTATCCTTAAAGCCATGTGGGGAAATGGCAACCAGTTAGCCTCATGAAAACAGCTGAGATCTTTCAGTGAGGGCAAAAAATAATCTCTTCAAAGTGCAGCTAAACAGCCATTTTGGTCACACGACCAGTTGATGGGTAGGCTTTGGCCCAATGGTAAAATTATCCTAAACTTTGGCCTGGGTAGGCTTTGAAGGCTTGACCTCCATCCATATCCTTTTGGTAGGCCAATACCAAATTCAACTGACTAGACCATGGCGCTTGGAGGGACCTATAGTATAAATTATGAGGCCCCCTTATACTGACTTTTAATGATTTTTGGCGAAAATGCAGAGATTTCAAAGGCTATTGTTACCAGGATGGGATGAGCTATTCCAAATTCGGAAACGGTTAACCTTTTCACATTATTACATATATTTCAGACCACTATTATATTTTCCCAGACAAACTACTCTTTTAGGAAATTACCCTCAAGAAAATACCTAAGTTTATCCAAAAAACTTTGCCGAATATTACTGATTGCTATGCCTTATAGCAATACATAAAAATAGGCCGTGTATAAATATGCATGCATGGTTCCTATGAGAATAGGAAGATTTAATTATTTTGGTGACAATCGGCAGTGGGTAAAGTCAACTTTAAACATCTATGTGTATGTGAAGGTTATAGCATTTGAGTACTGTTGGACATGGGATCAAATAATTTCGTATTCACAAAAAATTGGTAAAGTAAATGAATATTCCTTATAAATCTCGTCCGGATCCTAGGAGTTTTTAAAGATTAAAAGTAGTCAAATTCTCTATTGGAAAAGATTACACCGGTCCCCTTTACTTGGAGATAGGAAATAATAAAGACTTATTGAAAGTAGTATGCGAAACCGCTCCTCCATGATATTATATCATAATTATTCCATTTGGGTGTGGAAATGGTGAACATCTAAGGAAGGGAATTCATAACTCAGAAACTAGTGTTTTGAGGCTCCAGGATGTCACCTGCATTTCTTCCAGGAAGATGAACGTATATCTATCTACTGGGATGAGTAGGTGTTAGAAGACCCTGAGGCAGTGGTTATTGGGACATTTATATAAGTAGATGATAATAAACAAATAGTTCTTATTTCACTTCCCTCATAGTACCACAACTACAGAGACTCTTTTTGGCCGTCAACTACAGAAAAAGTACTGTTTTCAGAAAACCTTTGATGATTCTATTAACCAGAAACCTGACTCCCCACCACCCTTGGTACCAATCTATTTGCTCTCAGAAATACAGCTAAGAGCACTAAGAACATATTTGGATTATAAGTTAAAACAAGGAAAGATCTCCCCCTGCCAGTCTTCTACCAAATCACCAATACTCTTTGTTCCCAAACTGGATTGCCGCATCAGATTGATATTAGTCCAGTGAGGTTTGAACAAAGTCACCATCAACAATAAAATTACCTCTCCCTCAGATGACCCAACTACGGGACCGTGTACAAGGAGTTACTATTTTAGCTATGATGGACCTCAAACATGGATACAATCTAATCCATATAAGAATGGGGCACCAATTGAAAACTGCCATTCGCACAAGATATGCCCTATATGAATACAAGGTCACACTATTTGTACTTGTCAATGCACTAGCAATATTCCTTTCAATTATGACTATAATCATGAAAGACTTCCTGGATGAAGGGGTGGTAGAATATAGTATTGATATATACTCATATACTCTAAAACTGAATAGGATCATATAATATTAGTAAAAAAGGTACTAGAATGACTTCAAGAATATCGTCAGGCCCTATCCTTGGCAAAAAGTACCTTTCATGTAAAATCCCATGAGTGTCTTGGGTATATGGTGGCTATTGCTAGCGATATTAACTGCGAGCACAATATTGCATCAATTAACGCCTTGAAACCTGCTATATCGTTCAAAGAAATTCAAAATTTTACAGAATTTGCAAATTTTTACAGACAATTCATCCAGAATTTCTTTACATTATGTGCACCAATTAGCGATTTAAAGAATTGTAAGCCGAAGGAGTTGGCTTGGGGAAAAAAACAACAATATATCCCTATGAACTCAAATGACGGTTCATTACCGCTCCTACCCTATGTCACTTTCATCTTAGAAGAGAAATGGTAGTGGAAACAGATACCGGTAATTAAGCTCGCAGATATGTTCTTCCTCTATAAATAGAAGAGAGGTTTCCCCCAGTTGCATTCCTCTCCGGGAAGCTGACTTTAGCCAAATGTAACTATAATATACAGGATAAGGAATTATTGGCAATATTAGTTGCATTGCAAGAATGGCAATACTACCACGCAGGAACTGAAGATCTTTTCACCTTATATACCGATTATCAAAATATACAATAGTTTCTCTCAATAAAACCCCAGTCAGCAAAATAAATCCAATATGCCGAAAAGTTATGCTATTTTAACATTAAAATCAATTAAAGACCCGTAACTATTATAGTTAAACCTGACCCAGTATGACGGCGGCGAGAGTACCACCCTAAGGCGGGTGCTGAGTATGCCAAGAAGGCTATACTTCAGTCTCATCGCTTTGAAAACCTACTGAATAACAGAAACTTAGTGGTCTCAGTTACATGTGGAAAAGAAAATTTAAAACAGCTCCAACTATGATTGGCTTAAGAGTGAGGGACCAGTTCAGTTAGGGTTAAAAGGTTACAAGAGGAAGCAAGAATGCATACTAGAGGTCCAAGTTAGTAGCAGAACACGATCTATTAAGTACTGAGGATATAACAGTTCATTCAAAAGGGCTAGTGATCATACGGACTGGATTAGCTATTGGACTCCCAAAGGAAACATATTCAGACATTGAACCAAGCAATGGATTGGCAGACAAGCATCGTATTTGCCTGAGAGCTGGAGTAGTGGATGTGGACTATAGAGGTGAGGTTAAGATCCTCTTGGTCAACACTTTTGACTAGGCTTTACATGTACGAACTGGAAGCCGAATGGCAATGATCATAGCGGAAAGAATTGATAAAAGAGAAGTTGATTAGGTCATGGAGTGAGTTGATACTGGATGTACAAGCCAAGGATTTGTCATCTCCGGAATCCTATTTGTATACACTCTGGCACAATTATGTTTCCTACAAACAAATGCTAAACACCAGTACCTGGACGCAACTGATATTGCCTTTCAACCTATATGCACTAAAGGACAAGCCTTAATGTCCAATGCAATAATTGCTAAGTGTGATGTTAAGAAATTACATATCAACTCTATGGCAAGGGTAAAAGAGAGAGTAAAAAATAATCCCAAGTGTATTTGTATGAAACGCGAGTTTCAACAAATAGGAGATAAAGTTAAGCCAATGCCAAAACAATATAAGGAACACCTTTATATTCTTCAGAACGAAACTCTGGAAATTGATATTGCCCTAGGATGTCGGACTGAAAAGTTGTAAGAGTTTTAGGTCAGGAAAAAAACATTAAACATTATTATGAGAGATTTGTACCGCAGAGGAATTACGAATTTTATAAACAAATGAGTACGGTCATGTACAGACTGCTAAAAAGCCCAGGCACCAAGACATGCACACTTTAGCCTACTGCTATGATTGTGTTAGGCATATGGGTACAAGGTATGGGAATCTAGTACTAAACGCATATGAAATTTGGGCTGAGATACTACTCATACCCCGCTGGCCCCGTGGTTGGGCCAGCACGTCCCCTGCGATGCATATGGCAAAATGTGTCCTCTTAGTAAAACGGAAATCTGGCGCCCCTATTCAAACAGCCTATATGTCATCCTCTTCCTCCTGATTGGATACTGTGAGCAGGGTATTTGGTGAGCGAAACACGTACAGCACGGTTTATCTCGAATCACATGCATAATATCCATGTTCACAGAGGTACGTTCTATCCCATACACCTTTCGCTGGAATGGCCCGAATGTAACGGGACGCTCCGTGCAAAATGAGAATTTGATTAGTGGGCTCCTGGAAACTCTCCAGAACCTAATCATACCCTGCAAAGAGGCCTATAATAGTCTATGGGACTTTCTGAACTGCTAGATGAGGAGACGCATAGCAATACGATACTGTCTTGGAACAATCGTAAGTCTTAAGTCATGCTGTGAGCTATCTGCAAGATACCAGGAAAATGGCAGTACATAGGTTTGTGACCAACCAAGTTGGCCACCTAGAGTTCTAATAAACTATTGGTAAATAAACTGATGGGATACCTAAGTTTACGTGGCAGAAGGAGGAACAACATCTCTGACTGATGAATGGTTCACAACATCTGGAATGCAGGAGCTTTGACGTGTAGATAACTGTGGGGAGTAACAATATTCTCAGGTTCACATGGTTCACTCGCTTAGAATTGACCGAAGGAAACGCTTGGAAGGGTATCAAAATATATAGAATGGAAGTAGTCTGCGAACACTGAGATGTTGGATATAAATATTCAAGTGACTCCCAAGCTTTAATATCATCAAGTAACGGAGAAGAGATCTTATCAATATTATAAGTTTTACTGAAAATCCTCACCTACGAGCCTTCTTCACCATCTCTGTTTTCCAGTAAAGATTTAAGCATAGTCAGATTCCCTTGTCCTTGGAATCGACTACGCTATAGAGTATATTGAAATTTCTACTTGTTACCAAGGCTCCCTACAAGACTTTTGGACATCTCAAAGTCATAGATTCGGAATCAGACAAGCTCCTACCTGATTCCATCCTCCTTGATGAGCGCCTCCTAGAACACCGTCCCTCAAATTAAATCAACATATTCCTACCAATACTTGAAGACTCCCTCCCAGAGATTCATTTCTTTCAACCTCTGGAAGCCTCCTTGTTCAACGATCCCCTACTCATCCATACAGATTCAGATTTCCAGGATATCTACAATCACTTTGGCAGTTAACCTTCCTGTGGGAACCACTCCTTGACCACCACCCTGTAGACGAAGTAATGTCCACTTCCTTTAGTATAATCTACTCCTCTTGCGCACCCGATACCAGGGCAATGCGAAAGCATCCCAACTCCCCTTAAAACAATGGTCTCAAGAAAATTTACCTTGGATACCCACAAGGCCATGTCTGATATCGATCAAGTATACTTGGTAGAAAGTCCATATGCAGCTGGACATTCCAGATTACCATTGGCACTCCAGGACCTGTCACATCCTATGGGTTTGAGAAAGTCAGCCCCCAGAACCCGCTCAAGTAGCCCTATACCTCCCGACGCTAGGAACCTAGCATTGGACAAATTGGCGGAATGCATACGACTAGCAATGGACAAGTTCATCTATCATTGCCTGAATCAGGCGACAAATTCATCTGGCCTACAATGAATTGTCCACTCAAGATCACCTTTCGGTAAACCAACTTAACCACCATCAATCCGTATTGCAGGCGAGAAGAAATCTTGGAAGAAGAGTTAAAACAGGTCCATAACAGGTTAGAAATGCTGGTAGCAAAGAGGATCACTTTGCAAACAGCACCAACTAGAATCCTGGAGGCTAAGTCAAGAGCTCTAGAACAAGGGGCTATGCACAATGAAGTAGTAAGTACTCAACTTCACGCTAACATCTCTGCAACAGGGGAGGAATCTCTTCACCTAGATCGCCAATTGAGAGAATCCTAGCCCGCCAAAGAGACGAATTTCAGCAATGTCAGGTAGCGGCACTCGAACAATATGAGCTGACAAGATGGAAGGCTAATGGAACACCACCAACGTTTAGAACAAACACATATTACGAGATAAGCTAATGATATAAGGCAAAATGTTGCATCAGACTAAAAGAGTCCTATGTTGGACCGAATAAACAAGGCAGTAATGCCTCTTCAAGTTGCCAGAAATCCACTTAGTGTATGGGAAACCATTAAACTATTGCTGAGTGGAAAATCCGGGGTTGGAAAAACTGACATTGGCAGATAGTGGAGAAGAGTAGAGGTTCATCCCCTGGCGAGACAAGGGAAATAGAATGGATCATGAAGACGGAATTGGAAATAAGTGGAAGGGACCACCAAAATCTCGACCAGCGAAGGCAGCTACTCTGCGGGGTGATGACACTGGCTTAGAAGACATAGGTTGCCCCTGTAAAAAAGGGGTTGATCCATTAGGAGAACCTATGCAAGTACCAAAGTTTGAATCCGAGGCAGATGGATGAGTAGACTGACAAGAGCAAGCATTAGCCCGTACCAACAGATTGCAGCCGGATCTCTCCTCAAATTTGATAATTAGCCTCTGCTGGATCTCAATTATAGTTACTGTATTGCAAATATTACTTTAGCAGAAACACCAGTCAATAGTTAGACGATGAAGAACGCATCAAGTAGGCCTTGGAAAGAAAGGAAGGGACTGATGTGGCCACTTTGGCAATAACCTACTGCAAGAAAATGACTGCAGATCTCATATTCCCAAAATATTATGTTTGAATTTATGTATCACCTTGTAGGCGGAAGTTACAGTATGGTTCACAGTGCTGCATGAAGTGGAAAAGGCCTTGGCCGAGATGAAGAAAGTCATGTACACGGGAGACAGAGAGAAGTATCTCCTTATCATGGAAAACCACTACATCAAGGATGAAGTATCTGGTATCGCTTGTTGAATCATAATTCATCGGCTATTTCACATTGAAGCCATGCGTACAGTATGACATGAAAAATCATGAATATGAAAAGCGAATGAATCAATGCAAGTCGCAGGGTTACCAAGGAAGAAGAATCATTCTAGGAGTAACAAGGGCTATTCAGAAAAAAAAACCAGAGAAAAAGTGACTCGGAGAAAAGAAAACGGGTGGAGTAGTCTAAATCTAGCATAACCACTTCACTAAATAAAAATGGAAAAACTTATACGGCAGGTGAAAAGGCTGCCTAAAATTGAAAAAACAAGCAGAAAAAGAAAAAAAAGCCCTTGCTCAACGGAAGGTTGAACACATAAATTGGGTAGAAGCTCAAGAGGAATCCCCATGGACAAAATTGAAGAGAGAAAGAAAGCCAGTCAATGCACCCCTTGTACTTCGGCCAACTATAATTGGAAGTTCTGTAGAAAACTGGCTCATATACTCGTGCCAAGGTTGGGGTTGCAACTCAACAAACAATTACTCACTGGCTCACAACTGTTGGGACTCTAAATAGTGCCTGACAGCTCAATGCAAATTTACACCTCAACGCAAATTTGTGGCTTGCCATAGTAAATATGTGCCTCTGCATCACTTTGTGGCTTAACCTGGCTCTATGGCTAATAACATTTTATCGCTCCTCAATACTATGTCGCTTAATAAGACTCTATAGCTATATTAAATTTAGTTATAGACTGTTATAACTTTGTAGCTTAATATTATCCCAGAGTTTTGAATTAAACTACCAACTACTATTATATCACCAAGTGTTATTGAGCCACAAAGTGGTGTTGAGGTATAAAGTATTGTTAGCCACAAAGCCAGATGAAGCCAGAAAGTGATGCTAAGTCACAAATTTACTATGGTAAGCCACAAATTTGCATTGAGTGGTAAATTTGGATTGAGCTGTCTGGCACTCTTCAGAGTGCCTACACTTGCGAGCCAGCGAGCAATTGTCCGTTGGGGTGCAACCCCAAACTTGGCACGAGTATCAGTTATAGGACAGATAGGGGGAAATTTCAAACCCAACATCGACAAGCCCTGGCAACAACGGCCACAAAGGGGCAAACGACAAATGAAACCATGGTAAACCAAGTCAATTAACCCCGATTCTGGGAACTAGATGACATGACAGAAATCTAATTAGGGTTTTCATGTACTGACAGCAATGGCGACCAGGTCCTTGGTTACGGAGCCCTTACCGAAACCGACATCAACAAGGGGTCTTGACCTCTGCAAGGTCCTACTAGCAGGTATTAAACCCTTCTCGGTGTACAACTCCAAAGTCATGCAAGAATTCCGTAAATCAATCCAGACCTGTAGGAGTACTGCAGACGTAAGAATAACAGGCGAGCAAGAACCGATTAACTGGGAAGGTGGCTCTAGGTAGTTGGTGACTAACCCTGGGAACCTGAAATTCAAAAATAAGAAAGTGAGGCGCAATATTTGGTGTATATTGGACATCAGTACGGAAGATGCTAGATTAAACCACATCCTGATAAAGCCATAAAGCATTTCCAGAAATCCATAGTAGAGTGGACAAACCAGCGCAGAGCCAGAACTTCTTAAGAAAGACAAGAAGGAATGAGTCAAGCCTAGATCAAGAGAAACCTTCCAGGAACAAGAATATATAATATGTCGGCTGGACAATGGGATAATTGACCAAAGGGAAAAAGATTCCTGACATCAAGAAAAATATAGTGGGAAGTGAATGAGAAACTACTGCAACCTAGTTCAAACAGTAAATAGAACATGGTAAATCCGTCCTGAACCTGGACTGCGGCTTAGTGAACAGATTATGCAAGCTAGACTAATATGGTAAGCGAGGCAATGCGTGAAGAAACCCAAGAGTACAACCTAATGATACGAGTTCACTTCCACTTAGGCAGGGCAAATGGCAGGTGTATGGGAACCCTTCGGCAAGGGGTAAAGACCGCTGGTAGTGGGCTGCCCTGTACACTAAAGACCGCGACATTAGTTTGTCAAAGCAGGCTTCAATTGCCGCAACCGTGTGCGCATGGCAACAATAACCCAAGTTACCTTCACCACAGACTTGTCACACAAAAGACCCCCATAACCCCCAAATGGCCAGAACATCACAAACAATTCAGTAGCGACACCTGGAGCTCATTATTGTTGCCCAAATACCAGGGAAACCATTCAAGCCAATGGAGAACGGATCTAGATTCTTGTGCTATTAGACTCTCGATCTAACATATTCCTTATCAACCAAGAATTGGATAAATAAACATCTCATACCATACAACACACCCATACATAGCTCGGACATTTATACCTGCGAAGGAACCACATCATCAAATGGGGGAAAACACTATACACATCATATCCAATAGAAATCCGTAACAATGCTCATCGTTCTCATATTCCATGCGAAATTGCCAATGCTGGCAATTATGACCTTACCATCCCTTTTGGCTGGTGGCATACTGAACATCCCATCAGGTACAGAGAGGATGCCCAAAATAGATACACAAAGATGAAAAATCTCAGAGTTATTTTAAAATTAAGGCATAGACCTAACTTGTGAGTGGGACAAAACCGTGACCAATGATAATAAGCCCTGTATATCTTAACAATCGGGGAGGCATCTCTCCAACTACCAGATGTGATTGATTTCTTTCAAAAGCCTATGCAATACTATGTTTTCAAATGGGTTTTTACTCCTGAAACAGTAGAAAATACAGTGTGAAGAATAAACTTTTGGGGCTGCCATTGACTTAACTGCTGGTGCTGTATCTCCATGTGGCCCAATATAACCAATGTCTGCGCAATAGGTAGATTTGTTAAGCAAATACATGAAGAAAAGGGAGGATCTGTGAGTGATTGTAGAAAGCAAATCTCCTGCAGGGGCACAAATTTTATTGGTCCCGAATCCTGATGGTGTAAGGAGGCTCTGTGTATATTACCAACAGATAAATAAACTCACAGTGGCAAATAAATACCCGTTGCGGCTAAGAAGCGAATTACGCGACTGGTTTACTGGGGCCCAAAAACTCACTAAGTGCGACCATAATATGATTATCAACTCAGAAGAATCATAGAATCGTATGGGTGGAAAGTGGCTTTCCGTACTAAGTATGGCACTTCGACTCCAAAGTTATCCGATTTGGGCTGATAAATGCACCTATCATATTTCCGGCTATGACGAATAAGATTCTTCCCAAATTCTTAGATCATGGGGTGGTGGTATACCCCGATGTCATTATTATTTTTTCTAAATCAAAGAAAGAACATATTGAATTGCATAAAAAACTTCTTTATAGGTTGCAAGAATGTGATCTACCAGTATCAACGACCAAGTCCGTCTCCCACCTGGACAAGGTTGAGTTTTTAGGTTATATTATGGTAATAGATAGAGTTACAATGAGAGAAAGAAAGGGGAAAGCATTAAGAATTGGAAGACACCAAGGTCCGTGAAGAAGGTGCAAACATTCATTGGCTTTGCCATTTGTTAGCAACGTTGCATTAAGGATTTCTCCAAAATAAACAAACCAATTACCGAAACATTGAAGTGAGAGCCAAGTAAATTTAGCTGGGGGCCGGAACAAGATGGGGCATTTGAAGAACTTAAACAAATATTCATCTCCGTCCCAATACTCTCTCATTTCTATCCTGACAGAGAAACTATCAAGGAAACTCGTGCTAACGATTTTGCTCGAGGGCATGTCCTATCACAGTTTAAGGACAAAAAGCTAAATCCGGTGGCCTTCCACTGACGAAAGGCGAGCCCTGAGGAGCAAAATAATCAGATTCATGATATGGAACTCTTAGCAATTCTCGAAACATTTATGAATAGAAACATTAACTAGTAGCAACTGAAACACCAGTAACTGTCTACCCTGATCATCAGATTCTACAAAATTTCCTTATTACCAAAGTTTGGAATCGGTGACAAATATGATGGGCTCAACAACTGGAGTACTACAAGGTCAAATTTCTCTATCTACCAGTAACACAAGGCGGAAAGCCTGATACATTAAGCGGAGGGCGGGAGTACCGCCCGGATGAAGGAGCTGCACATACCGAAAACTCAATACTCAAGCCTTTACACTTTCAAATGACTCTAGTTTGGTTAAATAAACCAAAGAAGGAAGAAAAATTAAATGGCAAAGAAACCACAGGATCCTTATGGTTAAAATTTATATTCCAAAGGCACGAATGCCTACATAAGGCTCCCCACTAGCAGCTGGCCAAGACCTGTATGCACTAGAGGATTTCACAATCCCACCCAAGGGACAACGTCTTGTAGAAAGAGGAATTAAAGTTGGATTATAAGTGGGCATATATGCCCGCCTAGCACCACGAAGTGGAATGGCAGCCAAATACGGGTAAGCAATGGCGGCGGAGTAATTGAGGCTGACAATATACTGCTGAAGTTAAGGTTATCATAATAAACTATAGAAATTAAGATTGCCAGGTCTGCAAATCGGACCGAATGGCACAGATGATGATTGAGAACATATACACAGCTGTGGTGATTGAAGTTGATGGACTTGCTGAGACTGTCAGAGGCAAAGGTGGTTTGGGAAGTACGGATGTGTCAACCAAGACATTCAACTGCAACAAGGACTCAGGTAGTGGTAGCATACTTACAAGCGGAGTACACTGAAAATGAGTTTCTTGATAAATAGGCCATCAAGCAAGACAAGACAAAGGGTTACTTCTAATGTCTGATGCAATAATGTCCAAAGTCATTATTAGGAAATACTACAAGATGTTATTAAGAACCATTAAAGAGGAAGGCCGGAACAATTTAAACTGACAGGGACGCACGCAGGAATTGGAAATGTTAACCAACGTGTGCAAAGTAAAACCAAATCACAGGGCGGTAACGGAAGGACTGATCTACTATAAGAATCGCTTATACATTCCAGAAAAGTAACAGCTGCAGACATCTATAGCCAATGGTTGTCATGTCTCTAAGGTAGCCACACACTTTGGACAAGAAAATACTCTTATAATTGTTACCAGGGACTTGAACTGGAAAGGGCTGATAGCCTGGATAAAAGACTACGTATCGGTATGTGATAAATGTTAACATAATAAATGCCCACAACAAGTGTGGTACACTCTGCTGCAGCCCTAGGATGTTCTGTTTGCAGCTAGGTCATCAATATCGACCAACTTCATCACACAACTACCAGAGTCACAATTTAGAACACAAAGTAGGGTAGTCGTGGATCGGATTACAATGATGGCTCACATCATAGGTTTGGAAAATAATACAATATCTAAGGATATTGCAGAAATATTCTAAAGGGATTTTGGGAAGCTACGTAGACTTCCAGACGAATTGATCTTGGACCTCGATGCAATGTTCTTCTTAAAATTCTGGCAATACCTCTGTAAAAGCAAGGGGATAAAATGCAAGATGTCAACCGCGTACTACCCGCAAACTGATAAACTAACCGGGAGTACTAAACAAGTGCAGGAAGGATACTGCAAAAACTTTGTCAATTATGATCAAACGGATTAGTATAAGTTGTTACCATTGGCTGACCATTCTTACAATATTTTAGTAACAAACAATCATGGTATGTTACCATTTTAGTATAACTATAGGTTACATCCACCAAGACAAGGGATCAAGGAACGCGAAGCCCAAAATCCAGGCACCCAGTTGTACGCCCCCTGGGTGCAAACAATATGTCTAAAAGCTAAAGAAATATTAGAATAAATACAGGAAAATATTAGCAAACATTATGACCACAAGGCAAAGCAGCAACGTGATATCGAAATAGTGGACAAGGTAATGCTTAATACAAAAAATATACACTCTAAATGACGTTCGAAGAAGCTTAGTCATCAGCTCTAAGTCCTGATTTAGGTAGTGTAAAAAAGGTGAGAAAGCGCCTACAAACTAGAAATATCTCCAAGATGGAAGAACCATCCAATATTTAATGTATCATTGTTGGAACACTATTGAACATCTACCCGACCAGCGTGGGAACAACCTTGCTACTAGCCAGAGCAAATCAACTCAGATCTTCACTGGGAGATTAAAAGAATCCTTTAGAGTAAAATAATGTCTTATATCAAGCGGATAGGAAGACGTAACAGGCAACTACCAGAGTTAGGCTATATTGTGAAGTGGGCAGGTGTTCAGAGGATGAAAACACATGGAAGCCAATAGAGAATTTAGAACCTTGACATAAATTGGTTAAGGTATTTCATAGGGGGAATCCGGATATGGCAAAGCCAGCAGATGTTTAATGTCAAGTAAAAGATTTTCCTACCGTGGCCTAGCCAAGACGTGGGTTTTTTACTCTAACAAGTCTAGTTCAAAAAACGTGATGTATTAGTATTTTGTAGTAATTATGTTTAGCTTGATAAGAGATGGTAACCTTGGAAAAAGGCGATACAAGACGATCGCTTGAGGCTCGGACCTCATTATAGACACCTGGGCACAAGGTATTGGAATCATTGACTAAATTCATACGAAAATTGGGCTGAGAAACTACTCATACCCCTCCAGCCCACATGTTTGGCTCCCACGCCCCCTGCGTCACCTACGGCAAAAAGTCTCCCCTTATTAAAAAACTTAAAACTGTCACCCCTCTTGTAACAACATATACATCGTCGCCGTTTGTCCGAGCGGTTAATGTGGCCAGGATATATGTGGTGGGAGACTCAGACGACCCAATGCAACTGGAATGAAGTGTATAGGATACATATATGCAGAGCTATAGTCCATTATGTACAGCCTTTGCTGGAATGGCCCGAAGGTAATGAGATACTACGCGCAAAAATGAGAATATAATCAGTGGGCTCAAGGAAAGCTATGATAACCCACTCAAAACCCAAAAAGATGCCTATCATGTTCTACGTGCCATTTGGAACTGGTAGTTAAGGATAGGCATTATATTCCGGTAGATGGTTGGATACATCGTTAATCCTAAGTCATCCAGAAAGCCATCTGAAAGTCACCTGGAAAGCCGCCAGTATCCAGAGAGGTCACCACCCAAGTTGGCCACTAGGAGTTCTAAGAAACTATTGGTAAATTCCATGATGAATTACCTAAGATCAAGTGGCAGAACGAGGAACAACATCTCCGACAGATAAATGGTTTACAAAATCAGGAATAAAAGAGCTCTGGTATGTCTATAAGCTGCAGGGGATAACAATATTCTAAGGGACAAAGGGTTCTCACATTTAGGATTAACTGAAGGATAGTTTTGGAAGTGTGTTGAGATATAGAGGTTAGAAGTAGTCAGAGAATAAATATACACAGTACTTAAATATCGAAGTTCATCCCTAGCTTTAGCTATTATCAAGCAACTGAGAAGAGATCTTATCAATATTATAAGTTTTACTCAAAATCTTCATCTATGAGCCTTGCTAGACAATCTCAGTTTACCAACATAGATTTAAGCCATGTCAGAATAACTTGGCCTTAGAATCAACTACCCTTATTAGATTACAATAACAATTTTAAGCTTGGGCATCTACCTCAGTAGATTTTATTACGCAAAGTACCCAAATCGGCATCATACAGCCATATTAGAGTTTGAGCCAACCATTTCACAAAAATGGCACATTTTGTCAGGCTGGAAGAAAATGGTACAGCAAAACATGTCACTCTGTCATATATTAAAGAATTTTGGAATCTACATTGTCCCCCTACCAAAATCAACTCTCCCCTGAACGTAAAGTTTGCAGTAGAATTTTAGGAGTCATTGTCCAAGATGTTAGTCATAAAAAGAACAATATCTAGGGTGTACCACTCTCAGAATTAAGAACAATCGGGTTGGATCAACTAAGTGCATCCTGGTTATCTGAGGATATTAGTCAGCTATGATCAGAATGACTGGTACCACCGTCTACCTTTGAACCACTATGTATACAACAACTTGGTGATAAGCACACATGGAATAAACCCTTTCTTTTCAAACTTTAGTTACCATCCTTAAAGAGAATGAATGAAAGAGCATGAAAGCCAGAATATAGTAGATTATGTGTATGCTCACTGGATTAAATCAATACTTAGAAATGATAAGGAATCACTTGTAAGGACACGGGAATGAATTGACTAGTACTATGACCGCCAGGATAACAGTCAACTGGACTTCAAAAATTGTTGATTTGATTATGCTATATGGGAAGACTATCCGCACTAAGCGACTAGCCTAGAAGTTAGCACCAAAACTTCATAGTTCATTAAAGATCCCGGGGGCAACGCGGAGACCTAGCCAACATATTGGCATTATATGAATGCAGGAAATTTCGTCCCATATTCTATGTATCCCTACTTTAGCCATACAGAACTTCATTTTGACCAGCCCAACAACAAGCACCCATGGCACTGGAAGATGTTGGAGGTTTCCTAAAATGGCAAGTGGAAGAAATCTTTAAGAGTGAAATAATGTCTTATGAATTAAAATTCAAAGTACGTTCTGTTAAAATTAGGTGTATTGGCACAATCTTATAGTATGAGTATGATAATACAACACAGTATTAAGAGTATACTATGTGCACGCTTGTGTGAGGAGTATTGTAGTATGAAGGTTGATTAGTAATAGTTCTTGTCCTTATTTAACTAAAACAAATTAGGCGACAACCAGCTATTTATACAGCTGCGTATCCTCCTTGTACTCAGACACATAATAGTCAAAACATTGTAAGAAACATAAGAGCGAACATGTTTGACCATGAAAAACTACTAAGGAAATCCCAAAAGTATGCGTAATCTGAAGTGGTGTGCGCTAAATAAACGGAAAGATAACACCTGATTCAAGACCAGTAAAAGGTCACTATTCATGGAAAGATAAACGAGAAATCCTGTACCAAACATAAGAAATATACGCATTAATCCACAAACATTATCATGTGATGTAACCGAGTATATGATGTACCCTAGCTGTAGTCATGTCCGTAGTTTTCCTGAGAAAACTAGAAATAACCAACTAGAGACATAAACAATATTACTGTTGGAAATATACATGTGAAACAAATTGAAGAATTTAAACACGTTCAAGAACGATGAAAGAACTTTGATACTTTCCTAAGATGAAGCAATGTTTAAAAGATGAGAACACCTGGGAACCAATGGAACACTTACAGCATGCTCAAGAATTGGTAGAAGATTTTCATTAGGAAAATCTGGAAATGGCAAGGTTGGGCTTAAATCTATCTAAGGAAAGGTTTCTCGTGCTGTGCCTTTGTTATTGAAGAAGGTTTATTAACCCTACCAGATGGAGTATAATAAGGTTATATTGCTTGAAGACGAAGTTAGAAAACGGGAACCTGCTGTTACCCATATGAGGAATGATACAAATTATGTGATGTTACAGTATTCAGAAACCGGGAGGTTACACTATGATTATAACCTATGCTGGCAAGAAGTAGTATTTATAGAAGAGCTCCTAAGCATTGGTGAAATATCCAGACTCTATCAAAACTGGGTACTCATACTCTTGATAATCTGCATGCATATCCACCCAGGTGCATTTATACAAGAAATTGGGAAGTCCAGAGTGATCAACAGGTATTCAATAAGATGTTAGTAACTGGGCTACAACAACTAAAACTTAGTCTATTTGGCCAACGTTGCGAAGGCCATATACTAGTCGAGAGCAAAACACTTTCAAAATACTAAATAGTTCATAGTATGGTTAGAGCGAATAGGGCATACATTTGCAGGGTCAAAAAGGGTTTCCACTTTATCTGACTATGGCCATGTTATCTAAGGATATTACATATATATGGCTAACATAAGGGAAGGTAGAATTGTATAAATTGCTAGCAGTACCCTGATAGTTATTACGTGCTCCGACCTGCATGTGTTCTTCATGCACAAAGTTCAGGTATATTTTAGCTGATTAAAAATTCGCATTTTTGTGTTGCAATAGCCACAACATACCAAATCCAGCCCCTTCCTTAAGCTTGTCTCTTTGGCGTCACCGTTCCACTTCCTGTGTAACAGTGATGGCCTCAGCCTTCCCTGGCTCCTCTAGCTTAGCCTCGCGCACCCTGCACCGCACAGTCCCCTACTTAGCCCACACATCTCGGGCCAGCCCCCAAAGACCCCTTCCTGACTACCTGCTTGCAACCAAGCACCTCCTGGACACTATTGTTACCCATTTTAGCCTCTCCAATGAATCCTTTCTTGCGTTTGAAAACTCACTCCTCTATAACCTTTCCGAAGGCGAGGGAACCATCATACCAGTCATATGCACAACCCATTCTGGATTCAACGTGGTAGTCAGCCGACTTGCCACCCTGACCACCCGGGTGGATGAGATCTCCACTATCTCTGCCTCAGACCCTGCATCTGCTATAGCCCCTGCTAGTATTTCAGCCCTGGGGGACACAGTCAGAGACCTCCCCCTTCATGTCATGGCAGGGGCCACTGCCCGACAGCGCCCTCCTCCTACCCCGGTCACCACCCGTCCTCCTCTGACTCGCCCAAGGTCTCTACCCAACCGTACACCCCAACCTACATTATAGGGAAATCAAGGCCCTGACCCCGACCTCCACTCCTATGACAAAGTTGAAATAGAGTGATATGGCCACCCCGCCGTATATGCTGTATGACACCCACGCTCTTGGGAAGCCCCCGGGTACACAGCTGGCAAATACCCCCCACTAACCATGTATCGCTCACCCCCCTAATCCTTCAACACCTGACCTACCCGCACTCAGACCTGCCCAGCCAACAGGTTCTATGCTGTAGGCAGAGAAGGACCATCCTCCACCCCAGGAACAAAAAGCAACGAGAAGAACTCCATCACGCTGGCCCAAGTCCAAGTGTCTGAGAACAGCAGCCCCCTGTCTCGAGGACAGTCACTGTTGCCCTGAGACTAGTGCATGTACTTCACCCCTCGCCCCTAACCCGCACCTCATGTAAAATGTGATCGGATGGCCGCAATCGTCCCAAACCTCTTTGCAGGCGTCCTGAGGCTGACCAACTGCCCTATTCCACTCTCCTTTTCCGCACCTGTCAATCCTAAATGATCACAGACCATCCTGGGCACTGACCTATACACTTCCTCCTCTCTTTGTTCACCATACTATGAAGCTATGACTAACTATCTTAACCAAGCTTTGGCAGTAGGAAATAACCCTTGCAGCCGCTTCTGCCCTGCCCCAAATGGCATGCAATGGGCCATCTAATGCCTACCTATAGCCTACCTGCCAGAGGACTAAGCCGACCTCTTCCCTGCCTTCTCTTTATCTGTCCGCAATGTAACTGACATTCTTATCTGCTCCGTGTACTATATGCAACCAGACCCTGACGTCCAAGCCACTTAGACCACTACATCCGTAGTAGTCAGGTTGCCTGGGATGATGTGAATAGGCTTGGCTGCACCATGAGTCTCTTCTCCCATCTGTTCAGCGTCGAAAAGGCCCACTTCTGGTGGAAGTTTATACAATACTGGAAGTTTAGGCTTTATAGCCACACCTTCCCCATGTGCAAAGCCACCACCCCCACTTGCCCCCTCTGTAATCAGGGACATACACTATCAGTGCACCTGTGCCCAAATCTCTGATGCCCACGGGCGGGAACACCAAGCCTTTTGCGGAATGTTGTCCCACCTCGTCCACTGATGTGTTCTGGTGGTGCAGGAGCACACCATGCCACAGACCATTGCTGAATATGCCACCCCCTCACTACCTCCGATCATGATACTCCCTTTGGGCCTGATGGTGCAAAAGGTCCTCATAACGTCATGGACCAAGATGCACCCACCCTCCCAGACACACCCCGGACTCCCTCCACTGTGACTGCCAACATGGATCTTACCACCCACCGACAGCCTGTCCAACTAAATGGTGCTCCAGCTGACCCTGACCCCATATCTATTGCACCATTCCCCACTTGACTCTCCAGATCTCCGCTCACACACGCACCATCAGGCTTCGCCAGCCAATGATTCCCACACTGGACCCCCCTTCCATGACACAGGCGCCAGGCACTACCCTCACCCTCTTTCGGCACAATGGCCTTAAGACCTGCTATGTATTTCTTTCCTGATTCAACAGCCTTAATGATATGCCCACAACTCCACACTTGTTCTTCCAGCATGATCCTTTGTTTTTTAATGGGCGGCTACCAATATCTTCCTTATAAAAATGTTTTTCCCTACCTCAAGCTAATGGTTCCAAACCTAGGGTTGCCATAAATGCTCGCCTTGAATCCTGCAGGTTTTTGCACTGCCACAAGTTTTTTTCAGCTGGATGGACTTAATGGTAATAGATATTTACTCCCACACAGGCCTGTTTAAGACAGCTTATCGGATCTTTCGTGTCTACAATTCATACTCTACCTCCGTGCGCTCATCTAACATCTGCACAATCACCCCACTGGGCTTGTTTAGGGACAAGCTTTTCTCAACTGAGAGGTTGTGGATATGAACCTCCATCCACCTCTTTCCGAGCATCTACTTGTCCATTATGATACTGAATTCAACCTTTCTTCCCCATATTTTCACTTGACCTACTTGTGCCCAGGTTGTGGCTGGTTGCCACAATCCCAGGATGTTCGCATGCTCACAACCGGGAGCAATCTAAGAGTGCCTCCTAGTCCAACATTACTTTACTCTCCAACATCACTTTGTGGCTCAACATCACTTTGTGGCTCAACATCACTCTAAGCCTCACTATTGATTTGTGGTTCAACATCATTTTACAGTCCGACATCACTTTGTGGCTCACATACACTTTAAGCCTAACTCTTCAATTGTTGCTCAATCTCAAGTTTAGCCTTAGTATTTATTTCTGACTCTATATTACATTATTTTTTGCCATTAGAGGAGATTGTTTGGGCTAGTTTGAATAAGGGTACAGGTTTTATTTAATTCAAACATATTATAAGCCATAAAATAATATTAAGCCACAAAGTGATGTTGTACTGTAAAATGGTGTTGAGCCAGTAATCAATAGTTTGGCTTAAAGTGATGTTGAGCCACAAAGTGATGTTGGACTGTAAAGTGATGTTGGACTGGCGGGCAGTCTTTAGAGGGCCCCGGATTGGGGCAACAAGCCACAACCTTTGCACGAGTACGAGCTAGGCTGCTCACCTTTATACATAATAAGTGTATATACTAGGTTCCCTTTAGATAGCCCATACAGACCTTAAGTCTTAGAACTTGCCTTCTGAAATCCCTCCCTTGTCCCCTTAGTTAATTCATGGGGTGTTACCATCCCACTGACAGGCTCTGAGTATATCCCTATTGCTAACACCCTCTCCTCAACCTTTCTACGCCACCCTCACCCAACCCCTAACTGGACCATAACTTATTGGCATACTCTCTGCCCTCTTATCAGGGATCAATAGGTCCCTGCACCTCCCCTGCTCCTGACCTAAACCTCACTTAGTACTTGGTTCGACTGCCACCTGGGTACCCTCTATTCCCACCTAGCCCAGACACAGTAAATAACCGGACTTACTTCAGGTCAAAGCCATGTGGACTGCAAAGCTATCACTGCTGTGCCGAGCATACAAGACAGAGGCCAATATATCACATATGTCCCCCTCATCTCCTCTCCCCAAAAGTGCCCTTGCCTCCTGCCTTGCAT
The DNA here is from genome assembly GCA_003316355.1 of Tuber calosporum. NCBI lineage: Eukaryota > Fungi > Ascomycota > Pezizomycetes > Pezizales > Tuberaceae > Tuber > Tuber calosporum. The sequence continues at coordinate 67,298 of QFET01003744.1, forward strand.
ATATCAAGGCTGTAAAAATTGCCAAGGCATTACACTGGCACCTATTCCTTGTCTCCTTGAACTCCAAGGCAGTGTGGGCTGCCCTTCAGATCACTAGTGGACGCCCTCCTCACCTGTTACCCTCCCTGGTAAACGCCAGGACACGTGTTGAAGTCATCACCTCCCTTTAGCATAATTCTTTCCCTCCAAAAGTCCCCCTTCCTGTGCCATCCATCATAGGACCTTTTGTGTATTTCCTGCCCCTTCTGAAACAGGAAGTATCCCTTGCCCTTTGCAAGTGCTACAACCCCCCTGCCCCCAGGCCTGACCTGAACCCCTATGGCATATGCAAGAGGATCAAGATTATCAACCAATCCTTCCTCACCTCCCTCCTAGGTCCCCTGCTGACCTACGGATTGTACCCCCTATCTCTTAAAAAAGGGAATGGCATTGTCCTCTCCAAGTGGGATAATCTGACTACAACTCCCACTCCTCCTTCCCAGTCATTGTCCTTCTATAAACTATCGCCAAGATTCTGGAAAGAATAAAGGCAACCCGTCAATCGATAATGGCACGCACCGTGGGCATCATCCACCCAAACCAATGCTGCTCACTTCTGGGACTCAGCACCTTTGACAAATGCACTGCCCTCACAGAAAAAGTCTACATACTACAACGGGCAAACCTTAAGACCTCTACCCTTTTCCATGACATCAAAGGAGGCTTCAATAAGATTTCCTCTAGTAGCCTATCTTTCCTACTCCGAGCCAAAGCCGTATCTCCATATATAGTTTCTTGGGTTCATTCATTTTTGACTTACAGAATAAGCTGCCTGATCTTTCAGAGCTTCAGTAATATTTTCTTGCCTGTTCACGTGGGTGCCCCCCAGGGCTCCCCTATCTATCCATTGTTATTTTTAATTAATATATATATATCTACACTGGTCAATCCTTAAGTGGCAAATATTTTCCTATGTTGATGATTTTGCTGTTATTATTGGGTCTGGGTCATACTGGAGGAAAACACAGCCTCTTCAACATTACAATAGCCACCTTTGCAGGAAGGCTACCCCACTTGGAGTGTCCTTCTGCGTCCCCAAAACCGAACTCATATACTGGCTCACTCTAAGGGATCTTTCCCCCACCTCACTAGCTCCTGTCTATCTCGATGGTAGTCTGTACTATCCTTGTTCCATAGTCTGATAGCTAGGATCCTGGTTTTCACCCTCGATGGACACCTCCACTCACTTCCTCAAGAGGCTAGCCTTGAACAATTGGCCTTTGGTCTCATAAGGCACCACACTCCTCTTGGCTAAGGCATAGTTCCCAACCCAAACCGCAGGGCGGCTATGGGCCTGCTCCTACCTATCCTTTCTTTTGGAGCTGACCTCCTCGTCCTTAATGCTGGAATGTTGGGGTATATAGAAGTGTTTTAGTACAAGGTCCAATGGTGGGTCACCAACTATTTCTCATCTAGTCCATTGTCAACCTGCCCTCAGATACTTGCCTCCCCCTCTCAACATACTCCTCACCTATTGTGCCAGAATGGCCGCACTACGGCTTGCCTGCTCCCCTGTAGAGATTGACCCAGTTGTAGCCTGACTTGCTCTATTAATTCCATCATTCTCTAACTTTAAGTCAGGGGACCCCTCCAGCTGCCTCCTTCGCGGCCTTAGGGCCAACTATATCCCCATATGCTGGGAGCAACCAAGGACCATTCCTGCCGTCCTCTGTCATCTCACTATCAATGGGATGTTCTACCTCTATGTTAATGTGGCACAGAACGGTTAGAAACATCGACAGATTAACTCCTACATCCTACCGAGCACCGTCCTTGCCCCTCCTCCTTGAATATCAGGTGTCGTCTCCTACATTCTGATCAAGGAAGACTGGATAAAGGCCCTGTACGCTGATTGGACACTCCTGTCACCACCCCCTTCTGACTACCAGTATATACTCTCAATCCGCCCACTGGCCTTCATGGGCCTCGACTACTATACACCTGGGATAATACACTGGATTCGTACTGGCAAGAGTTATCTTGATGCATAACTCTCTTCAAGAGATGCTGAACCATCTCCTACCTGGCCTTCCACCAACTCTGATGATACAACCTTTGAGCATGCGATTCTCCACTGCCCCTCCAAGTCCCCAGTATTCCAGCTTAACCTTCTGAAGGTGTCATTGATGGGCTATTGCTCTCCACCTTGGCCCCACATGGACATGAATTTTGGTATTGCCACATAGATCCGCACTAAAAACATGAACTTCCCACTCACTGTACTAGCGGTTGTCTTTAATCTTGCCTCATCCTCCTGCGACTATGACTACGACTGAGTGTCTTTTCTTTCCTGATATATCTTTCCTTACGGTTATGATTTATTTTTTATTTTCATTTCATTCTACGCCTTCAAATTAGTCGCTATTTTTGGGCGCGGTAACTGTATGGTCATCACTTGGGGAGAACTTGTACAGTTATTTCTTTTGTTTTGGATGTTTAGAATTAAGGTTTCGTTTATGATATAGCTAGGTCTCCATGCAGGTTCCTGTACGTTAACAGCCAATATATGAGATAATCAAAAAAAAATAACCCATGATGGCTAAGGCGTGTTCTACACCGCTTATTTTCTTTCAACTTGAAAATTTTGCCCATTTTAGCAGTTCAAAACATTTATTTTTAGGTGGAAATGGCTACGACCCACTAAATCTTTCCCGTCCCTTAAACTTCACACTTTAGTGACACAGCCCAAACTTCCGGTGTAACAGTGATTGCCCAAGCCTCTCGTGACCCTTCAGGTCAGCCTCGTGCACCCAGCACTGCACAGCCACCTACTCAACCTATACTCTCGCGCCCACACCCCTGGGCCCTTCTTTAACCAGTTAATTGCTACTCAGAACCTCCTGGATACCATGGTCACCGAGTTAAGCCTCTCCCCTGAGTACTGCCCATCTTTTGTCTAGTCTCTGATCCACAACCTGTCTGATGGGGAGGCAACCATCATTGCACTCCTGTGCACCTCGGTCACAGAAATCACCGCGGTAGTTAGCCGACTAGCTACCCTAACCATGCTGGTGGATGAGATCTCATCAGCTATCTCTACCCATGCCCCTCCCTCTACTACAGCCACTCCTGCTATTGCAGCCCCGAGGCCACAGTGACAGACCTCTTCCTTCGCGTCACAGCAGGAGCCACTGCCAGACAGGCCCCTCCTCATACCCTGGTCCCTCATCAGCCTCCTGTGGCACGACCTAGGTCTCTCCCCAAAACTGCACTCTAACCAGTACAAGTGGCAAATATAGGCCTTGACCCCTTCTCCTCTGCTATAACCAAGTTTGAAAACTGTTGTATGGCAACCCTACCGTATACGATGTCAACGACCCACCCTTCTGGAAAGCCCTACAGTTCAGGACTGGCAAATATCCCTCCCTAACTTAGCTTCACTCATCCCACTCATCCGCCAATACAAGACCTGCCAGAAGTCCGTCCTGCCCTGCCAACATGTCCTTTGCTGCAGTTACAGCAAAACCGTTCTCTGCACCAGGAACTAAACGCAGAAGGAAGATGACCTACACGCCAGCACAAGTTGCAGCTTAGAACGACAGTAGCCCTAAGTCTCCTGTGCCACCACCGTTACCCTCCACCATGTGCAAACTTATGGCCTCACATACTTTACCAGCACCTCACCCAGAGGCTGACCGAATGGCAGTCATGGACCCAGTCCTGATGTCTCCCCTCCTAAGGTAGGCCAACCAACCCCTCTCACCTCTCTTTCCCCCTATCAGCCAACCTTAAAGTATCTCTTACCCTTCTTAGCAACAACCCACACACCCCCTCCACTCCTTACTCCCTCTTCTATTTAGCTATGACTAACTATCTTAACCAAGCTTTCATACAAGGAAACAACCCTTACTGCCCCTTTAGCCCTGCCCCAAATGTGGTCCAATTACCCAACCACTGCCTACCTATAGTCTACCTCCTGGAAGACCAAGCTGACATCTTCCCATTACTCTCTGAGTCAATCCAGAATGCAACTGACATTGCCATCTACTCGACATGTTGTCACCTAACTGACTAATATATCCGGGATACGAAGTCTACTATGTCTGTACTAGTCTAGGTGGCTACTGATAATGTCAATAGGATTACCTACATCATGTGCCTCTGTTTTCCCGTGCACGAAAGGTCACAAGGGAAGACTCCTTGGGACGGTTTATGTAAAGGCGGATATTCCAGGCCCTACTGCCACTCCTCCCCCTAGTGCAAAGCTACCACCACCAGTTGCCCCATCTATCGTCTAGCAGATCCGAGACTGTGCACCGCGCCCAAATCCTACATGCCCAAATGGGGGATATACTAAGTCTGTTGCATGGTGTTGTCCCACTACACCCCTGATGTGTTCTAGTTATGCATAAGCCCATCCTTCCTCTAACTGTTCCTGCCCATCCTGCCCCCTTATTACCAGAGATGATTACGCCCCCTCAGAGACTCATGGTGCAAAAGATTCTGATTAGGACATGGAGCAAGATGCCCTCAGGCTACCCGACCCACCTTAGACCTCTTCCCGTACCACTCCTGCCATGGATCTCACCACCCTCCGACATCTAGTCTCACCTACTTGCGCACCAACTGACCCGTCCCTCAAATTTGTTGCACCAGTCCCCCCCTGGCTCTCAAGTCCCACACTCCCACAGGGCCCATAGGCCTTCCCTGGCCAATGAGACCTGCACAGAATACCACTTCTGTGACGCAGACCCCAGGCACTAAACTAATCCTCACCCAGCACAACTGACTTGGGAGCTGAAATGTGTTTTTCTTCTTAATCAATACCCTCAATGCTATGCTCATGCCTCAGTACTTGGTCCCTCGGCTGGATCCTGGAGTCTTTTAGCGGCGGCTACTAACATTTTCCTCTTATAAATCATTTTCTCCCCCTTCTGCTACCTGTGCCAAAACTAGGGGTGCCATATCTGCTCTCCTTGTTTTCAAGCAGGTTTTTACGTATCTGGAAGCCTTTTTGGACTGGCTGGATTTTATGGCAATTGATGTTCACTCCTCCACATACCTGTTTAATTGAGCCCATAGGGGCTTTCATGTCTACAATGCATGCTCCACCACCGTGAGCTCATCCTACCTCGGCACAATCTCGCCTGCGTCCTGGTTTATAGAACTTACTTTCCCAACACTACGGGTTGGCGATCTAATCCTCAACCATCCTCTTCCTGGCCCTCTTCATGTCCTTTGTGATACTGAATATAACCTTACTTTCCTCTATTTTGACCTAGTCTCCTAACTAGGCTAATTAATTTTAAACACACTAGGTGTATTTACTAGGTTCCCCTTAGGTCGCACAACTGGAGCTGGAGTCTTGGACCTTGGCTTTGCACATTCCTCCATTGCCCTCTTTGTTAGTTCATGGGGTGTAACCCACTCACTGGATGTCTCCGACCATGTCCCAAGCACAATCACCATCCGCAAGTCCTTTTTACACCAGCCTGACCCTACCCCTCTCTAGGCCAAAACCGCTAGGCAGAGTCTCTACCCTCTCTTCTGGGATCCAACGCTCCCAGCACCTACACCACTCCCGACCTCTGCCACACTTAGTTCCTGATTCGCCTATGACCTTGGCACCCACACCTCCATCCTAGCCCAGTACCTGCAAACCAAGCGCTCGTGATCACGTTAAAGCTATAGTGGACAGCAGAATTATCACACTTCCACCTAGGTTTCTACAGAGAGGCAAGGATATCACACATGACTTCCTCCACGACCCTGTACCACAGTGCCCTTTCCTGCGTGGTTATATATTCCAAGACTATAAAAAATCCTCTCGCATCATATTGGAACCCATTCCCTGCCTTACTCGACCCAATATCGGTATGGGCGGCCCGCTGGATTCCTAGAGGACGCCCCTCTGACCTGAATCCCTCTGGCCCAACTCCACGACACTCTTCGAAATCCACACCTCCAGTTTTCATCATTTTTTCCGTCCCCAAGACCGTGAACCCTTACCGTCTTTCCTGCGACCATATGTGGATTTCCTGACTCTTTAGAAAAAGGAAGTATCTCTTGCCCTCCCGCAAGTTCTCCAACACCTCAGGGCCCGGCCCTGACCTGATCCCCTATCCCATATGGAACAGGATCAATACCATCAATCCCTCATTCCTTACCTCCCACCTAGGTCCCCTGCTGACATATGGTTTCCACCCCCATTACCTCAAAAATTCCAACGTCATTGTACTCTCCCATCTCGGCAAATATTACTATAACTATCTCTCCTCCATGCGAGTCATGGTGCTTCTGGAAACCATCTCCAAGATTATATAAAGGATAATAGCAACACGCTGATGGCTAATACCGCACACTGTGGTCCTCAACAACCAATACCAATGCGGCACACTTCCTGGACTAGGCACTATTGAAAGATGCACTGCCATCAAATACAAATTGCGCCTAATCCAGCCTGCACGCCTCCAGACCTGTACCCTCTTCCTTTACATCAAATGAGTCTAGGATAATATTTCCTCTAGTGGCTTATCCTCCCGTTTCTGCGGGAAAGGCGTATCTCCTTGTATAGTTCCTTGAGTTCGTTCATTTATCATGCACCGCATATGCCACCTTATCTTTCTGGCCTTCACTAATATTTTCTCGCCCGTTCAAGTGTGTGCCTTACAGTCCTTCACTACTTCTCCTTTGGTGTTTTTAATTTATGTATATTGCCTACTTTTGTGCAACCTGAAGGGGATTATGTTTTCCTATGTTGATGATTTTACTACTATTGGTGGGTTGGGGTCATAGTGGAGGAATATACTGCTTCTTCGAGATTACTATACCCGCCTCTGCAGTAACGCCACCCCACTCGAAGTGTCCTTCTCAGTTCCTAAAACTGCACTCCTCGACTGGCGTACTTCTGAAAATCCCTCTCCCACCTCTCTAGCTCCTATTTGTCTCAAAGGGAGTCTCTTCTACCCTGCTTCGATATTCAGATAGCTAGGATACTGGCTTTCACCCTTGATGTAACACTCAGCTCACTTGCTCAAGAGCCTAACCCATTGTGCAAGGGGCTTTGGGTCTTATATGGCAACTCTCTCCAATGGGTATCGGCATCATCCCCTACATAAACTGCAGGCTGTCTATGAGCCTGCTCCAACCTTTCCTCGATTATGGAGCCAACCTCATCTCCTCCCAAGCTGCCATGATGGGGAAATTGGAACTCCATTAGAGCAACGTCCCACTGTGGTTCACTAACTGTATCTCATCGACTCCAGTGTCCATTCACCCTGTGAGTCTTGCCTCAACTCTCTCTTCTCGCTCTATCACTACCGCTGCCGGATAGACTTACTGCGTCTGACATGCTCGCCTTCTGAGATCAACCTGGCTGTACTCTGGCGGCCTTGTTTCTTTCTATATTTTTCCAACTTTGGCATAAAGGACTCCTCCCGCCTGCACCTTGGTGGCCTCAGGTCGAACTATATCCCCCTCCGTAGGGACCAACCGCGGCATATTTGTTCTGTCCGCTCTCAAGTCTTCAACAATTCGATCTGATACCTATTGGTCAAGGTCACATTAGTTGGTTTAAAACTCCCACAGATAAACTCCCACATCCTACAGGATAGAGTCCTTGCCCTCCAACGCCCAATCCCACATGCCATCACCTACAAACTGATGAAAGAGGACTGCAGAAATGGCCCCCTTGCTGATTGGTCACTCTTGACCCCACCCTCCCCTTACTACGAGTATAGGCCGTCACTCCGCCTACATGCCTTAATGGGTCACGATAGCTTTACAACTGAGAGAAAGGACTAGATGCACGCTGGCAAGTGTTATCTTGCTCCGCAACCCTCTACTGTTGTGGTGACCGCTCTTCCACCTGCCCTTCCTGCGACTCAGGGAATGAAACCTTTGAGTATGCAATTCTCCACTCCCCCTCCAAGTATCAAGTACGCCAGCTTCACCTTTCAAAGCTATCCTGGATGGGCCATGGCGCTCCACGTTTGGCCAACCTGTATATGAGCCTTGTTCTCGCCTCATACATCCGTGCCACGCACACGGACCTACCATCCACCAACCCAACAGTTTTCCCTATAGTTCCCTCATCCTCCTCCAGCTATAACTCAGACTGTGTAGCTTTTTTTCTGCTCTTTATATCTTTCCATGCAGTTATTATTTCATTTGATTTCCTTTCATTCCATAATTCTTTCAATTAGTTGCCATTTTTGGGCGCGGAAACAGTATGGTAATCACTAGCTGAGAGCTTGTGCTATTATATCTTATGTTTTGCATGTTTGCACTTATTGTTTTGTTTATGCCATAGCTAGCACTGCAGGCAAATACCTGTATGTTAACAGCGAATATATGTGATGATTAAAAATCAAATAAAAATCAATCGACAATAGTTAATGGATTATCAAGTTACAGAAACGCGACCTTGACAATATGTTCATTTATTAGTTTTCGTGAACTCTTTTACCATTATCTACATTCTTAACGTAACTTTCCTAACAATTCTCCTTTTCTCACAATACAAGTACGTCTTGGAAAATTCAACACTACCATATTGGCTACCCCGTAACAGGAAAACCTGTAATTGGCAAAGTATACAGGGGATATGGAACAGGATGTTCGTAGTGAAGAAATGATTGAAAAGTGGTTTTTTAACCTGCAGATTAGCTTTACAAGAGGGCCCATTGGATGAATATCATGTTGGTATTCAAGGGCAATCCAGACCCTAGGACAGAACGAGTGTCTAGAGCGAACAGCAATAACTCTTTCTCTACAGTATTGCCCTACTTGAAAGCCATGAGGAAGCTGAGTTGTGCTGAATAAACAAAGTCTTCTAGTCTGGAGAAACTTGACTTGTATTTTATATGTGATTCAGAGAAAATATAAGTACGAAGTTGTAATTACACTTTTGGCTAGCAGTATTTAAAGTCGAAGTAGGAGCAATTATGCAGTATTTGGTAGCGTAGGAGGCTGGATATAGTGGTCAAATGTCAGTCAAATTATGTGGCCAAATATCAGCCTGTGTATAGTGAAGTCCTGTGGCGGGAGAGAAAATTCATTAAAGATTTCGATACGGATTAGCCTATCTAATATTGTCAAGTTTGGAGATAGACCTTAGTCTCAAAGAAAAGGAGTTCAGTATTGAACTGTCAAGGGTAGGTCTAGTGCCAACAGTAGATAAATTAATCCTATGTGAGCTGATAAATAGTCACTTGATTACCTTAGGCCTACATGGATCCAGTTATGAATATCATGTAAAGATTCCAACTGTGTTACGAAGAGAGAAGCCAGCCTGAGAGGAAAGAGGAAGATCGCAAAATAAAGGTTTACTTTTTTCTTGAAGGAGATTTCGCAGAGGGTCTGATAATGAATACTTGATATTCAAGTCTTCATATTTAAACCTTTAACTGTGAGTGACTGCTTACTATTTATTCAATTTTCCTTTATTTAAATTGGTCATATATAGACTTGTGTTTCTCAGCTAAGATTTTTCTTACCCATTTGTTCTACTCTAGTTGAGTGTGATGTTATTCCAAAATTGGCATAAAGAATATATCGTACATAACTAAAGTCTTACTCCAATCCAGTGTATAAATATTTTTCTACATATTGTAATCAAGTCTAAATTCAACTAGAAGCACTTTTAATATTTGAAGGAAAGAATCCTTTTCAGTCACCAAAAATATCTATTATTGCACTATATATCTTCGTCTTAATAATGGTCAATCAAGTCTCTTTCTGCCTGAAAGTAAATAAAGAAATTATGGAAATCTTTACAGGAAGGGCAGTAGGCACTAGGCCTCGATAATTTAAAAATTGTGCGGGCTTTTAATTACCCTTTTCTAGTACGGTATAGTAACTGCTATGATATATGTAGAGAATTATATTATAACATGCAAGATTACGTGTAGTTTATACTTTAAGTATCAGTTTGGGATATTTCTATGAATTCATTATTCGTAAAGCAAGTTACAATACAGACACTAGTACTGAACTAACCTTTTCACAGTGCCTATTTCGAAAAAAGCTTACCTGTCAACCAAACTAGGGCAGATGCGAAGGTAAATCTTGGCAGAAAAAAACCTCTAAAGTGTCCCATGTAACTTCAACTAAGGTCCAAGGTTGTTCTAACAAATATTGACCTGAAAGAGGTATACATCAGCAAAAGTCAGCTTTTTCCCCCTATCCCTCATGAGGCATGTGAGGGATGGGGGTCCAAATTATAAAACTCAAGTTGTTGTATCTTGTATCCATGACCCCATAACTCCTGATAGCTGCGGTGTTTTGCGGTATTTTCTTTTCACCCACTCTTTTCGTTGCCATCCGGCTTACTCACGACGTTGTCAGTCCCTTTTGAGCTATTGCACGGTCCAATCATGCATTGACTCATCCACCCTAGTTTATCCGGCCTTACCTCCCTCCCCCTGCATTGTTCCGTTATGGACACTTGCCCCACGACTCAATCATGGCTGCCTACTGCCTAAATGCGCTCACCCCAGTGTTGATTCACACATCCCTATTACGCCCAGCTATACACAAACCCTTGGTGCCTTTAAACGTCTCAAACTCACCTCCTCTTGTTGTCTTCTTGCTCCTCGCTACCCTCGCTTATTTCTCCCCTTCCCTTCACCATTACACCTAGACCTAATTCCACACCACCACTTCTCCTCACGTATTCGATACTTATGTGGACGATTCTTGACCTTTTCCCGCTGTCGCTCGTCACTTCATATATGAGGCTTGCTGTCCCTTCCATCCCTCCACTTCTCAAGTCTGCCCTATGACTGCTCGACCAAAGGTATTATGATAACACTATCCGGTTCCTAAATTTCTTTCTTTGTCGCAGCAAAATAACCTCGTCGCATTCCTTCACTCTCTCGCTATACTCGCGCTTTCCTCATGGCTCTTAGGGGTCTATGTCCAGCTCTACGCGACCTATACTGAGCTTCATGTTTTCCAATTGAGTTGTAGTCTAACTTTATTGTAGTATTTATAAATCAATTAAGATTTCGAATTATTTCTTTATTTTATTTTAATACTACACTTATTCCGAATAGGACATTGGTCCTCCACCCAGCCAGCCTCTAGAGCCTCAACCTCATCCCCATCTTCAGGATCTGAATTATTGTCCTCCACCACGCTTTCGTCATCCCCTGAAATCTCCAACTGCATATATGCCGCGGCTTCCTTATCCGCTAGTGGGGCGCGAGACTCCTGATCCTGAACAAATCCAGTATCCCGCAGCATCCTCTTGATGTCCTTTTTTGTGTCTTCCACGAGTTGCCTTCTCACCTCTGGGGGCAGCCCTTGCCAGGTTGCACGCAGTCGGAGTTTAAATCTAAATTTTCTCGGTGAGTAGGACAACCTTTAGAACGTCTTATTTGAACCTTCAAAGGTTATAACTATCTCTGTGCTGTCAGAGCTGAGAAATCTGGGGGCTGAACAAATGATCCGGAACTCCAAGCCTTCAAAGCATGATACATACAGGCCGTTGTAAGGCATATTAGGACGTGTTAGTACGATTAAGTAACGTTTTATTGGTCCTCCCATGCATTCTCCTACCCTGGTACCACTACTAAAACAATAGTTTTGCTATCCCCGGCGCAGCAAACAGGAAATAACATTCCTGCCATGGTAAGCCTTTTTGCGTCTCATTGGGGAGATTCTGCGTACTACTGACCTCTTGTTTACTTGGATAGCATGTCAACCTGTAATTTTCCAGCAAATAGGTAACCCCAGCCACTATTTCGGTCTGGATTTTATGCGCGAAGTCATAAAGGTCCTCAACTGTGTTTTGGGACACTGAAACTCAGTGTGACCTGGCACTGGACTACCATGATTTCATCTAAATATATCTAATTAGCTGTTCACTGTCCCAAAGGGGACGTGCAAGGATATTTAAAAGACTTACAAAAGTCATTGCCAACTTCCCGATCTCCCTGTCTCTCTAACCCAACTTGGTAGCTGCCATTACCCAATAGCATTTGAGAAGCGTATCGTTTGCGGCAGGCTTTACGAAGGGATTAACAAACCATGTGTGTTACCGTAACAGATTGGTTGTGTTCTCAAAGATTATCCTCGCCTCACCATGAAAGGTATAGCTTTTTGATGATAGGGTTACAGCGACTGCAATATCAGATATCGGATAGTCCAGATTAGGCATACGACGCTCTGAATGCGATGGCACTATACCTTCCCCTTCAGCATCCAAGGGTGAAAAGTTGTGACGAATCTACTCTGCGATGGCCTGAATGCAATTGTGCTGCCTGCAGTTGTAGCGAAAGCCCAGGTGAAGGGTCATTCAGAGCTGGTTATGGGGAGTCCTCAGGGCTCTTCCTTATTAGCATGCATTTTTAAAAGTTATTGGATTCACTCACAAATCTCAACCGGCTGCTTATCCTCCTTGGCTGTTGCTACACCAGTTGTTCTGCTGGACGTTTTTCGTGCCTTCTGGGACGAATGGGAAATTCATCCTCGTCAACTTCCTTATGCTTCTCTTCCTCAACAAATGAATTAACAGCTTGTTGTCTATCTCGAGCTAGCGAACCACTCTCTACAAGGGATACAGAAGATCTCGATGATGATAGCTGAGCTTGGGGGACTACTGGTACCATAGTCAAGTGTTATATAAAAAGATTCGGTGGGGCTCATTTTGGGCTCGAACGGCAGAACTCACCTCTACTTGTATTTTCTGGCATAATTTTGTGTATATGAAATATTTAGAGTGCGTGGAGCAATTGGATTGATGAGTGAAAGGTCTCCAAGTGATGAATGAACTCACAGCATCGCCTGGGGACGAAGGAGCGATATTCTAGAGCACTATTTGGCTTGGGCCTAAGGTCCGTGCAAAACTTTGGCATGTACCCAGTCCACGCTATGGCCTTTTGGCCACCGAAGGTCTCAATTACTACGTGCACGGATTGCTCCAGGCGGGATGGAGACTCTGTATTCAGGATTGCAGGGACAGGATATTAAATGCCTGGTCACTTGGTTCAACGAGCATACCTTATGATTTCCAAAAGATTAGATTATATACTCTAGGACGAGATCAAGAAGGAAAGGGACGTTAGGCGTTTCAGGAAACTTTATATCTCACCGGCTAAATTCCAAAAAAAATCTTATAAGAACACTAAAATCTAGGACTGCAGGATAGGATCTAGAGAAGCTGTAAAACAGGGTAGACAGTATTAAGAAAATGATTCGGAGATAGAAGCAAAAAAGCAAAAAAAGATATGAAACCCCAATGAAACCTATGAAAACACAAATGAAGGCTCCAATAAGACGTAGACCAGCACAAACAAACAAGCTCTAGAACACCGTCGCCAAATGGATGCAAGTTGGAGCAAAAGTAGGAAAGTCCATGAAACCAAAAACACCCGAAGGCCCAAAGAAGACGTACCCTGGTACAAACAACTAAGATCCTGAAAACAAGCTCCGAAGAGATTCAGATTGGAGCGGGAGCAAAAAGCTTCATAGAACAAATGAACCGCGATCCGAAGGTCCAAAGAAGACGCAGCCAGGTAGAAATTACCCTTGGAGACCCCCCAAGTAGCTGATTGAAATGAAAATAAAACCAAAGAAACCCAGTAAAACCAAGAAACCCAACCCCAAACCCAAGAAGACCCAGCGCATCCTAATTGCCGCCATCCCTGTCTCTGTTTCCATCGCCCTCACAATCGCCATCGGCAACGCCATCGCCATCGCCACCCACAAGTGGTGCCGCGCACCCGGGTGGTGCCTCACACCTGGGAGGTCGAACGCCCGTAGGCAGAGCCACATTTGCGACATCTTATCCAGCGTTAAAGTTCATATAACCTGCTCCCTGCTTAACACGAGTGCGAGAGATGAGTTCCCAGGAATGCCCCTAGAATCTAATCATCTTACGATCATGGCTCAAAATCCACTTCGCCCAGCCAGCATCAGACCTAGAAAAGGCTTTTCTGCGCTTTGCCCGGCGCCTAACGTTCTCCTCAACATGACAGTCGGAATCAGGCTTTGTGTAGAACTCAGCGACGTTGAATTGGCCAGGGTCGAGATAGCGCCGATTGCCCCCATCAAGAGATGTATTGGGATCAACAGCGTCGCCACCATCGGAAGGAACTGCAGGATCGCAGTGGAGGAAGTAAGCAACTGTGAGGGTGGTGCACCGGGAGAGACGAAGCCTGGGATTAACTTTATCGTGGTCGATCAATTTGAGTTGGTCGGCAGCATCGGGGGTGACATTTATCGCTTGAATTTCGCAAAGAATCCCTAGGAACAGTCGTTGGTGTTCCTGATTATCAAGGTACCAACAGGCAGCTTCTCCGAGCTCCTGCAAAGTGTTGTACCGGGTGATTGCCTTCCAAGTCTTGTTTGGCCTATTGCCACAGTGTACAACCCAGGGCAGCTGGCTAGCCTGCCCAGCTACGGCACCAGGCGTCTCAATGAATATTATGGCACCGGTCTTTCTTCGTGAAGAGTTCCTAGGGGAAGAGCAACGTCCCTACCCTCCCCCGATCCGGAACCAGTAGCACCGCCGGCGCCGTTATCCTCATTGGCATGCTCATGATCAGAATTAAGTCTGGCATTCCTCCGAGACTCGGCTGCCTTCTTCAGGAGTCTTTGACATGGGTATCCAGGGCAACGTGGAATGCCTGATATGGGCCGTTCTGGGGTGAATTGAATTTGGCTTAAAAGCCGAGGAGGGTGGTGTGGGCAACGACCTCAGTTCTGAGTTGACCCCAGAGGATATCGCCGGCCTGTCTATGGATGGTGATACCCTTCTCATAGACCTTCCCCAGAAAGAACCTCCGAATGGGTACAGTATCGCCTCCCAGCGACAGTGCCTCCAGCACCATTGAGATTGAGCTCAGTACGGAACTTGGCAGTAGTAGGACGTAGCATTCTAGCAACCAATCAGATTCCCTCTAAAAAGGAGCAAATGAGACGCACAGACGACTAACCTTAATTAACAATGGATCTTCTTGGCGTGCAGAAGAGGACGGAAAATTGCCAAGATCTAGCACACAGTTATCAGTAATTAATCTAATTGGGGAAAGTTCCCGATAAGACGTGCAGGGGACTAACTTTAAGAAGATTCGCAGCCGTAATAGGGGAGCTACTAATCGATCTCGAGAGTAGGATTAGTTATTGTTTCCCATTAAGAAAAGCCGTTGTGTAGCCCATACGAGCCGTGCACAGGATCAACAAGGCCTTCACCCTTCCCGAAGGAATGGGTGAAGGCCAGGCTGCAGAGGTTTGTGATTGTTTGTTCTTAGGGGATGAAGAAGGAAAGGGCAGAGCCAAGAGAGATGAATTGTGTAATGGACTTGCCTTTATGGGGTCGAAGAAGGTTGTTTCTACCGTGACCAGATTTTTCGTGGGGACGAGCGAGGGTTTAAAATAGATTCCCGGGATGACAAAGCTACTGTAGGAAAGCTACCAGGAGAAGTGACTTAGGGCTTCAATAGCAAGTGATTCTCTTCACAGCAAATCTGTAAACGGTAGCTAATCAAAGGCATGAGAACGGCTCTTTTTAGATATTAGGAACGATCTATGAGACTTACTGTCGGTTGGCGTGAAGTGTAAGTGAGACTTTATGATCGTGCAAAAGAATTACCGTACCGGCAGTATAAGATGTTATTGTAAAGTCAAAAGTCGCTGTTTGAGGCTCGAAAAGGACGTTTAGAGGCTGCTAGAGGATTTGGTGAATGAAGAAGAAGAAAGAGAAAGGACAGGGCAGAGAGGGTCTATATAACAAGGAGGAACGTACTATTCAAGGTGTTTGTCGCTATATCAAGAGTTCTAGTGATTCTGACAAGTTTGCAAGAGACCATTGAACGTCACATCTTGGATGTTGAAAGTTCTTCTGAGCCTGTACAAAATAGTACAAGCGTACGGTTACAATAAGGTTACAAAGTAAGCTTGTACACTCTAAAGGTAAGTCGAACAAACATGAACAAGCTTTTCAAGAGAGGATTGAGGTACGGCGGTGTGATTGGTGTGCTGGGGACTACCCCTGCGGTCTTGGTATAGGTTTGGATAAGGTAAATTCACCTATACGCACTTGACATGTTGTTTAGCATTTTCAAAGTCCGCAATGAGCCGAACAACGTGCAGGATCTCAACGATAAATTCTCTTTGTTTGTGCTATGATGAATATAGAAAATCATGGGGAGATG
Organism: Tuber calosporum; assembly: GCA_003316355.1. NCBI lineage: Eukaryota > Fungi > Ascomycota > Pezizomycetes > Pezizales > Tuberaceae > Tuber > Tuber calosporum. Next base: position 83,437 of record QFET01003744.1, read on the forward strand.
TTCTCAGGATAAAAAGCCAATGGCCTAGTTTGGGTTAGGTTGTCGGGAGGGAGTTTAGGGCGGAAGAATGGACACGATCTGTGCCCTCATTACAATATTGGTCAAGGGTAGGTATGAAAAAACACAGCAGCGCCCATAGGCCATACCGTGTATCTCGATAGTTTTGGATATCTTTTTTCTCCCCCTGCCATATCACGAACTCTAAGATATAGTGGGACTAGGTTCGTTTCATTAGTACCTTCTCACGTACCATCTATCTCTAAAGTGCAGCTCCGGTCAAGAAACTAGCTATCCGATTGTCACACCTGTTTAAGTACAAGGTCAGACCAGCCCTGAAAGTAAGTTAGGTTTGTTCGCTTCTTGGTTGTGCTGTTTCCCGTTAAAACTAAATTCTTATGGAATGGTACATGAATCCCAGTGCCTATACTGCAGGAAAAAATACAAGTCCTGTACCTGTTATAGAAACCATATAGAAACCGCACATTTTAACTTTGTACAATCTCGGAGAACACTCAAACAGCCCATTTGCGACCAAGAAGGTCTAACTCACATCACACTACCAGTAGACTCTGACCAACGTTTCGATCCGATAGGTAACGAATTCACAGAAATTGAACTGAATATAGACGAAAATTGAGTTCGACAGTGACGCAAACACCAGTGATTCGGACGTTGAAAGCGACTATATTCTGATACTGAGCGTAGGGCAACCTGGGTTGGATTACCCACACCGACTAAACACGCCACTAAGGGGAGAACTATACAGGACGTTGTACAGCCAGAAAATTGTAAAGACGAGATGTGGCTACCATTCAGAACCAAGTCTGATTTTGAGCTTGCGCGCTGGTGTATTGAAGAGAAGGTACCAAAGGATCACATCAACAGATATTTAAAGATGAACTTAGGGCCCGAAGATGGTAATATTAAATCTAGCTATCGGCTCCTTGAGGCTGTTGATGAGTTAGAATCAGGTATGGGGATGAAGAGCTGGAAGGAGGGGTTTGTATCATTTTGCGAAGCTGTCCGTAAATCTACCCTCAGAACGTCCAATATGGACTGTTTATAGGAAATACCTGACAGGGTAGAACCCGATAAAGCTTCCTCAACCCTGAAATTCTTTTTCCGCAATCCTGTTCCTTGTGCTAGATATCTACTTAGTGTAAGATGGTTTCCACATGTTTAGTTTACGCCCCGGTCAAGTAATGGAATAGTGAAGAGCCACCACAGCGAGTTTATTCTGAAATGCACACAGCGGATTGGTGGTTGGAAACACAGGTAGGTTCAAATACGACGTACCACAGCGCATCCACACCGCCTGTCAGAACCTAAATTAACAGCCAACATAGGACACATTTCCTGAAGGAGCAACGCTTGTACCGATCAAATGTGCTCCGATGTTACCTTTTTGACGAATTTTCTGGGAGATAAGAAAGCCTGGCCAATCTATATGACAATAGGGTTTATCCTATCGAAAACGCGGAATAAGGCCTCGAAACATGCGTCCATCCTTTTGGCGCTTTTGCCCGTCCCCCCGAAGATGCTGGCAGTAGCAGCACGAGATGCACGGAAAAGGCAGGTCAACAAGGAGTTTCTTTGTGTTTTGATAGAAGCGATATTTGCGACAATGGTTGCGTTGGCAAACACAGGATATCAGGTTGTATGTGCGGATGGAAAGGTCAGATTGATTTTTCCGCATCAGGCGGCTTGGATTGCAGATCACTTGGACAACGTTACCTTACACAGTATTCAACAGAATCAGTGTGCTGTGAGTGAAGTACGACTGGAACAATTAGGGACCCATTTAAGAGGCCTCGCGGCAAAACGAGATTATAGAAAACATTAAAATCTGTTCAACCGGTACTGCAATCACAACTAGCAAGCAGGGCAAATACTCACACATCAAGGGTTCAAATTGCAGTCAAGTACCTTTAGGGGTGTTCCAAACGTTGAACAGTACGACTTGTCCAAACCCGATATTCTTCACGTTGTTTACCTCGGAATATTCGAACCACACCTTATGAAAAGGGTAATTGGTTTTCTAAAGAAGTTATAGTGGTTACAAACATTCGATGCGATCTGGAAGAGTTTGGCTATTTATCGCAGTTATTCTGCACTGAACAAATATTATACTAGGATCTTGCAGTGGACCGGAAATGAGATGAGGAATCTGGTTAAAGTAATACTACCGTGTTTTGCAGCTTCATTATGTTGTCCAAGTGCTGTAGAACGTCCCGTATTTACCAAAGCTTTGGCCTGTGTCCAATTGATTGTGGACTTTACCCTAATGTCACAATATACAAGCCATACCAATGAGACGATTCAATACCTCGAAAAGTTCCTAAAACCCTTTCACAATCACAAAGATGTTTATAAGCAGTACTCAAAAGATAAGTCCACCACGAGAAAGGTGCGAGAGGAGAGTACGAGGATTATGGGTGACAATAGCCAAGTACATAATCAACTCTGCCTTTCCGGAGCCACAGCTGCCAAAAGATGTCGTATTGCGGACGAACAGCGTCGCGATTTGGAAGGAATCGTCGCTAATATCTACGATGAGGATATAGAGTTTAACTTTGTTAAAATACATATGCTAAGTCACTTTGGGGACCATGTACGGCGCTTTTGGAACTTTCAAATGTATTCTATGGAGTCGGGGGAGTCAAATCACAAAACAAGGATCCAAGAGGGTTATCGGTGGTCAAATAATACGATGCGAGCCATCAAATCCTGAAAATGTATGCCAGGCTTGACAGCTTCAAAATTCATGAAATGAATGTTGAAGCGAGTTTACCATGTCCTATAGAGGACGAACAACGTGACAAGGAGCACAAGCGGAGGGTAGGATCCGTAACTAAGGAACCAATAGGTTTTGCAGCAACGATCAGAACTGTTTCTCAATTCAGTCAGACGTTGAAAAATCTCCCACCCCTTTTACGCGACTATTATTGGGGCAAATCACCTGTAAGTCTACAGCTTGATCTGGATACAGTCAAGCAGTTTCCCGTCGAGATATGACGGCTTTTACGCGTTCCGGTTGAGGACTTTCAGGACGCGCGAGAGGTTACATCGTACCATTTTCAGTGTACAGGCACTAAGTTTTGGAGGTCCACTGGTCGGAGTAGACATGATTGGGTCAGGGTGGATTCAGGTCATAAAAGTATTTGTGATGCGTTGAAAGGCTATTACCCAGCGCGCTTAGTATGAATAAGGAAGGTTCGAGAGTTAACAACGGGTAATGTGGATAGACTGGTATTGGTAGATAGACTCTATGTTGAGAATTCAGGAAAGAAGAGCCACATTACAGGAATTGTTACCGTCACTTTGGGGACAGTGAAAGGGCCAAAGGGGACAGCGGAAAGGGTAGTTGGCATCAAAAGGATGATAGGCATGGCGCATTTAGTACCAGAGGATGCCGGAGTAGATAATAAACGCTGGTATGTAAACAATAGGATTGATTTAGAAACATTTTATAAAATAAATTAAACAAATTAAGATAAATACATTTGAAAGAACACAGAGCGGCGCAAATGAGACATATAATGATATTATTTAAACGAGCAGGGATGAGAATAAAATAGTAAAGTTCAAGGGATTCATGGCGTCCCAAAGAAGACGATGAGGGGGGGATTGAGTACCGACTTTAGTGTGTGGCGCGAAAGGATTAATTACAAACGCGTACTATCGAAACAAGGAAGGTTTATATGGGAACGCCACAGGTGGGAAGAGAGCATATTATGGGGTGAGGAACGTCCACAGGGGGACGGCGTCCATAACGGAGAAATCAGGGGGAGGTGAAAGTGCCGCGTTATAATATGGAGCCGTGACACAAAGAGGTAATTCCTTACTCAGACAGGGAAGAATGAGCCACACAACGTCCAAAGTATCGCGGCAGGAAAAGTCAAATCAAAACAGGGGTCAGTTAGGCGAGATGGATTCCGGTGTGAAGCAAGCACAGGGCTATAGATAATAGACAGGGATTAATGACGTTGGGGGAATGGATTGAGCTGTGGGGAGGCCCCGGGAGTTTTCTGACAACGATAGACTTACGGGAGGGACTGGAAGGACAGGGGGAGCTCGTATTACCAGCCTGTTCAGGGAGATATATAGGTAATTCATGAGGGAGAATTTTTTTTCCTGATGTAACTCTGACTGTACAAACTACTGCATGAACTATCTATTATTCTAACCGAGTCCTGCACTCCACCATTTGATATCAGTTTCTCTATTTGCTAAATTATCTAAGTTCAGTTTTCTAATGCACTTTTAGTAAACATCTACTGGATTACCAGGTCATCATGCATGATAGTTGCTTTTCTTGATTATCTGTACTCATATACAGATGAATGCAGATTATATAGAATATATAAATAAATGATAGATGTACTTGTATAATAACTCAATCTACTTTGACTTATACTCTGTATTTCTGGATTAGATGCTCCCTCTTACAAGTATGAGTTGTAGTTATATAGTTACCTCCAGGAGTTATCTACCAGCACGTCTTTTGACTTGATTTTCTAGTACCATTTCTCATATATGTAACACTGATAATGTCCTATTCAAAATGAGATATTAAAGTGGGAAGTACACTTTGATTATAAGGTCCTCCGGTTATAATTGGAGTATTCATATGAATTTAAAGGAATATACACTTACAAGACTGATAATATTAAAGTATATTGTATATTTGAGCTTATCCTAGCAGTTAGTACTAGTATGATCAGGTAAAAAAAAAAAGTAATATTTGTACGGAATTACATATAATTGCTTTTTTCTTCTTAAATCAGAGAGCTTTATTTAATTAAATAGGTGCAAAACTCTGCTATAAAGGGCCTCCAGAATATCCTCTGAGGGAGGTGGAGTTGTAGATGCAACTGACACCCACTAGGGACCCACATTAGTCCTCTCCCGGTGTTACGAGGTATCCAATTCGGTAATATTGAGTTGCCTAGGATATGGTAGTAGCGAGAAATTCAGAGAACAGTCTGGAAAGCTAGGTAACAAATTATGATAAAATATAAAGGTTCTCGAAAGGCTGAAATTGAATTTAAATTGAATACTGGACTTGTCTGTCGCTAAGGGGATTATGTTTTACTAAGTTAATGATATCACTATTACTCTTAGGTTTGGGTCTTACCGGAGGAACAAACAGCTTCTTCAACATTACAATAACCGCCTTTGGCGGAAGACCACCCCACGTGGAGTGTCATTAATGATTCCCAAAAACAAACTCATCACTAGCGCACTCCAAAGGATCGCTCAACCTCCTTACTAGCTCCTGTTGCTCTCGATGGGAGTCTTTTCCATACTCCCTCCAGAGTCTGATGGCTAAGATACAGGTTCTCACACAGGATACAAACCTCCACTCACTTCCTCAAGAGGCTAGCCCTTACGCAAGGGGTCTTTGGCCTTATCAGGCAACTCTGCCCTCCTGGCATAGCCATAGTCCCCTACCTAAACCAAGGCTGGCCATGGGCCTGCTCCTACCAACCCAGTCTTACGGAGCTGACCTACTCATCCCCAACGCTGGTATGATGGGGAAAATGGAAGTATTTTGGAACAAGGTCCAATGGTGGGTCACAAACTGCTTCACATCGACTCCTGTATCTATCCAGCACTGTGATGCTTGCCTCCTCCCCTCTCAACTGGCTCCTCCCCCATCACCGCAGGAGGGCCGCACTACTGCTTTCCTGCTCCCCTCCTAAGCTTAACCCAGCTGCTGCCAGGTTGCCTCCTCTATTTCCATCTTTCTCCAACTTTATGGCAGGGGACTCCTCTCGCCCTCTCCCTCGTAGCCTTAGGGCCAACTATATTACCCTCTACTAGAACTAACCAAGGCCCATTCCCGCGCTCCGCTCTCACCTCCCCATCACTGGGATATGCTACCTCTTGATGAAGTTGGCACAGGACAGTTTCAAACTCCCACCGATAAACTTGCACCTCCTACCTGGACAGTCATTACACTCCCTCCTCCGATCCCAAGTTCTGTCTCCTACAAACTGAACAAGGAAGAGTGCAGAAAAGACCTCCTTGCTAATGGGAAAATCCTGTCCCCACCCCCACCATACTACCAGTGCTAGCCGTCCCTATGCCTACATGCCTGCATGGGCCTAGACAGCTTTACGGAAGGGGGAATTCCGAAGATGCGTGCTGGTTAGAGGTATCTTGCTGCGCCACTCTCATTGAGAGATCCTGATCGCTCTTCCACCTGCCCATCCTGCGACTCAGAGGATGAAACCTTTTAGTATCCAATTCTCCTCTGCCCCACCAAGTACCAAAAAGGCCAGTTTTACCTTCCGAAGCTGTCTTTGATGAACCAAGTTTCTCCACTTTGTGCCAACATGGACATGATCCTAGGTCTTGCCTAATACATCAACACTTTTCGCACGAACTTCCCACCCATCATGCCAGAGGTTTCCTCTACCACTGACTCCACCTCCTCCGACTATTACTCACACTGAGTGGTTTTTCTTTTCTGCTATATCTTTCCTATCCGTTATGATTTCTTTGGATATCGTTTCATTATATACATTTTGAATTAGTAGTCATTCTTAGGCACGCTGACGTTATGGTAATCATTAGGGGAGAACCTTTGCGGTTATTTCTTTTTATTTTACACCTTTGGTCTTAACTTTTCGTTGATGCTATAGCTAGTACTTCATGCAGGTTCCTGAGGGTTTCCAGCGTATATATTAGACAATCAAAATAAAAAACCCCCCCTATAGTTAAGTGATCATCTGGCAATGGAGAAGAGACCTTAACATTAGGAAGATATATAAATTAAAAATAACAAAGGAGAGATAGGGGAGGCCTGGGGGGCACCTACTTGGACAGGCAAGAAGATATTAGGGGAGCCCTGAAAAAGCACACTGCACTTACAGTCAGACAAAAAGGAACAAACCTCTGGAAATCATATAGGGAGATACGCCTTTAGTGCGGAGAGGGAAGATAAACGGGTAGAGGACATATTATCAAAGTCTGCCTTGATGTCAAGGAATTGGGTAGAGGTCTTGAGGCCTGAACGCGGCAGTATATGTACTTGTATGTGAGGGCAGTGTATGAGTCAAAGGTGTGGAGTCCTGGAAGTGAGCTGCATTGGTTTGGGTGGGCAATCCGCACAGTGCAGGCCATTAGCGATAGGCTGGTTGCCATTATCCATTCCACAATCGTGGCGATAGTTTCTAGGATGACAATGACTTGCAGGGAGAAGGCGGAGTTGTCGACAGATATGAGGGGCATGGGAGGAAAATGCAGTTGGACTTTTTTAATGAAGACGTGGTGGAAACAATAGGTCACTAGGGGACCTAGGAGGAGGTGAGGAAGGAGCGATTGATATTGTTGATCCTATTCCAGATGCTATATGGCATCTAGTCTGTCCCAGGGGCTGATGTCTTGAAGGACATCAGAAGGGCTCCCTTAACTATGTGGTAAGACTCATGCCTGATTATCTCATATATTCGCTATTAACGTACAGGAACCTGCATGGAGCGCTAGCAATGGCATAAACGAAATATTAATTCTAAACGTTCAAAACAAAGGAAATAACCGCAGAGGTTCTCCACTAGTAAGGACCATACCGTCACCGCGCCCTACAATGGCGACTAAGTCCGAAAGTATAGAATGAAATGAAATCCAAAGAAATCATAACCGCAAGGAATGGTATAGCAGGAAAGAAAAACCACGCAGTCAGAGTCTGAGTCGGAGGAGAATCAGGCAACAGTAGAAAAGACGGCAGTCATCATGGGTGGGAAGTTTATGCAAGTAGTGCGGATGTATGAGGCAAGACCGAGGATTGGGTCCAGGTCGACCCAAACTGGAGGGCCATGGTGCATCGAAGACAGCTTCATAAGGTAAAGCTGGCATTCTCAGGACTTGGAGGGGCAGTGTAGAATTTCATACTCAAAGGTCTCATCCGCTGAGTCACCGGAAAGGCAGGTGGGAGAGCGATCAGCATTGTTCTGTGAGAGTTGCGCGGCGAGATAGCTCTTTCTGGTGCGCATTTGTTTAATTCTCCTTGCAGTAAAGCAGTCGAGGCACATGAAGGCATGTGGGCGTAGGGACGGCTTGTAGTGGTATCAAGGAGGGGGTGGGGACAGGAGTGTCCAATCAGTGAGGAGGTCCTATCTGAACTCCTCCTTCATCCATTTGTTGGAAACATCAGCTGGGATCTGAGAAGGAGTGGCAAAGACAGTTCGCGGTACGAGGTGGGAGTTTATCTATGGGAGTTTAAAACAGTCCAGTGCCACCTCGATCAAGAGGTAGCACATCCCGTTGATTGGGACGTGAGAGCAGACGGCGGGTATGGGCCTTAGTTGGTTCCAGCGGAGGGGGATGTAATTGGCCCTAAGGCCACGAAGGAGGTGGCGGGAGGAGTCCCCGGCCCTAAAGTTGGAGAAGGATGGAAATGATGGAGACAGCGGGGCTACAGCTGGGTTGATCTCGGGAGCAGAGCAGGTCAGCCGTAGTATGTCCATTCTGTGGCGATCGGGGAGGAGCGAGTTGAGAGGGGCGAGGCAAGCCTCACTGGGAAGAATGGTTATGGGAGTCGATGAGAAGAAGTTGGTGACCCATCGTTGGACCTTGTTCCAGAAGACCACCATCTTCCCCATCATCGCAAGTTTGGGGATCAGAAGGTCAGCTCTGTAAGTGAGGATTGGTAGCTTCAGGCCCATGGTCACCTTGCGGTTTAAATAGGGGACTATGCCTATGCCAGTAGGAGAGAGTTGCCTGATGAGACCGAAGGCTCCTTGAGCGAGGGCTAGACTCTTGAGGCAATGGGTGGAGGTTTCCATCGTGGGTCAGAAACAGTATCCTAGCCATCGGACTATGGAAGCAGAGGGGAGAAGACTCGCATCGAGAGAGAAAGGAGCCTGTGAGGGGGAAGATCGATCCCTTGGAGTTCGGCGGTGGATGAGTTCAGTTTTTAGGAATGGAGAACGAAACTCCAAGTTGGGTAGCCTTCCTGCAGAGGTAAGTGTCATAGTGTTGAAGTAGCTATGTGTTCCTCCGGTATGACCCAGACCCAACATTGACAGTAAAATCATCAACATAGGAAAACTTAATCCGCTTTAGGATAGACAAGTACAGGGAGGATACATAAATTAAAAATTACAAAGGGGAGATAGGGGAGCCCTGGGGGGCACCCACTTGAACAGGCAGGAAAATATTAGGGGAGCCTAGAAAAATCAGGCGGCATTTGCTGTCTGTCGAAAAAGATCGCACCCAAAAAACCATATAAGCAGATACACCTTTGGCACCAAGTAGGGAAGATAATAAAGTAGAGGAAATATTATGAGAGCCTCCCTTGATGTCAAGGAAGAGGTTAGAGGTATTGATACCCACACGTTGAAGGTTGCAGACTTCATGTCTCCGGGCAGCACATGCGTCAAAGATGCTGAGGCCGGCAAGCGAGCTGCATTTGTTGCGTGGATGAGGCCAACAGTGCGGGCCATTAGCAAAAGGTGGGTTGCTATTATCCATTCCAGAATCTTGGAGATAGTTTCTAGGAGGACAAAGACTTGATAAGAGGAGTGTTAGTTGAAAACAGATTTGCGTGACTTCGATAGGATAATGCCATTAGCTTTTTTAACAGAGGGGGGGTGGAAGCGATAGGTCAGCTGGGGAACTAGGAAGGAGGTGAGGAAGGTGGGGTTGATATTGTTGATCCTCTTCCATATACAAGAGGGGTTCAGGTAGGGCGCAAGGGCTGAGCTGTTGGAGGATTTGTGAAGGGCAAGTGAGACGTCCTGTGTCTGAAGTGGCAGGAAGTCTGCGAACGGTCGCAGGATAGACGGCATGGGTAGGGGGTCCTTTGGAGAAAAAAAATAATGCATCAGGGAGGTGTTGACCTCGAAGGGTGTTGTGGCATTGGGAACGCAAGGCAACTGGTCAGGGGGGCTCTCAGCACAATCCTGCGGCAATCCCAGACCGGTTTGGAGTCCAAGGAGGCAAGGAACGAGTCTCAGTCTGATGCCTTAACCCCATTAAGGGCCTTGAAATATGCAAGGCGGGAGGCATGGGCGCTGTCGGAAAGGGTGGTAGAGGGTGACATGCGTGATATTCTTGCCTCTCGGTGGAAAGCTTGGCGCAGCTGGGATAGGTCGGTTGTCCACCATGGCTTTGACCTTAAGCAATGACGTTTGTTTAGAGTGTTCTGGGCTAGGAGGCAGTTGATAGTGAGCAGGTGGCGGTTGAATCACGCACTAAGTGAGGTTGAGGTAGGGACCAGGGGAGGAGGTGGGACCTATAGATTCTTGATTGGAGAGGAGAGTGTGTGCCAGTCCATTATGGTCCAGTTGGGAGTGGGGTCTGGGTGTCGTAGAAAAGGCGTAGAAAGGGCAATTTTGATTGGTACATGGTCAGAGCCAGTAATTGTGAGGGTGACCCCCCATGAGCTAACAGTGGTGGCAAGGGAGAGGTTTGTGAAGGAAAGGTCTAAGACTCCAGGTCTGGATGTGCCATCAAAGGGGAACCTAGTGAATACACACGGTGTGTTTAAAAGTGACTAGCCTATCTCAGAAGCCAGGTCTAAGTATGCGGAAGAAATATTAAATTCAGTATCAGAAAGGAACCTTAAAGGGTCGGAAAGAGGATGATGGAGGTTCAGATCCCTAACCAGGAGGGTGGGGAAAGCATGTTCCCTGAACAGGAATGGTGGGGTGATTGAATGGGTGTGGGATGAGCGCCAGGTGGTGGAGATGGCGTTGTAAATACGGAAGACCAGATGAGCTCAATTAAACAGGCCTTCCCTTAACTATGGGGTTTGATTTTTTTTTTTGATTATCTCATATATATGCTGTTAACGTACAGGAACCTGCATAGAGCGCTAGCTATGGCATAAACGAAACCTTAATTCCAACTGTGCAAAACAAAAGAAATAAACAAAAAAGTTCTCCCCTAGTGATGACCATACCGTCACTGCGCCCAGCAATGGCGACTAATTCAAAAAGGATAGAGTGAAATGATACCAAAGGAAATCATCACCGAAAGGAAAGATATAAATATAAATGGAAGGTTAAACCGCTCAGTCTGAGCCATAGTCGGAGGAGGAGGAGGCAGCAGTAGCAAAAACTGCTGGCATGGTGGGTGGGAAGTTTGTGCGAGTGACGCGGATGGATGAGGCAAGACCAAGGATCATGTACAGGTCGGCCAAAAGTGGAGAGCCATGGTCTATCATTGACAGCCTCGGAAGGTAAATCTGGCGATCTCAGGACTTGGAGGGGCAGTGGAGGATTACATCCTCGAAGGTTTCGTCCTCTGAGTCGCAGGAAGGGCAGGCGGGAGAGCGATCGGCATCATTCCATGAGGGTTGTGCAGCAAGATAGCTCTTGCCAGAGCGCATTTGGTGGATTTGCCCAGCTGTGAAGCGGTCGAGGCACATGAAGGCATGTGGGCCTAGGGACGGCTAGTACTGGTAGTAAGGAGGGGGTGGGGACCGGAGAGTCCAATCAGTGAGAAGGTCTTTTCTGCACCCCTGCCTCATGAATTTCTAGGAGACAGCACCTGGGATGGGAGGAGGGGGGGCTAAGACAGTGCCCGGTGGGAGGTGTGAGTTTATCTGTGGCAGTTTGACCCCGTCCGGTGCCACCTTGACCAAGAGGTAGGACATTGCATCGATAGGGAGGTGACAGCGGACGGCGGGTATTAGCCTGGGTTGGTTCAAACGGAGGGGGATGTAGTTGGCCCTCTGGCCACGAAGGAGGTGGAGGGAGGAGTCCCCTGCCCTAAAATTGGAGTAGGATGGAAATAATGGGGGCAGCCGGGCTGGGGCAGGGTTGATCATGGCAGGGGAAGAGGCCAACCGTAGTGCGGTCATCCTCCTGCGATGGGGGAGGAGCGAGTTGAGAGGGGGGAGGCAAGCCTCACTGGGAAGGATAGATACAGGAGTCGATGAGAAGCAGTTAGACACCCATCGTTGGACCTTACTCCAAAAGACCTTCATCTTACCCATCATCGCAGCATTGGGGACGAGGAGGTCAGCTCCGTAGGTGAGGATCGGTAGCAGCAGGCCCATGGCAAGTCTGCGGTTCAGATAGGGTAGTATACCTAGGCCAGGAGGAGAGAGTTGCCTGATAAGGCCAAAGTCCCCCTGAGCGAGGGCTAGTCTCTTGAGGAAGTGGGTGGAGGTTTCCATCAAGGGTGAAAACCAGTATCCTAGTCAGCGGACTATGGAAGAGGGGTGGAAGAGGCTCCAATCGAGAGAGACCGGGGCCAGTGAGGGGGGAGAACGATCCCTTGGAGTTCGCCAGTGGATGAATTCGGTTTTGGGGATGGAGAAGGAGACTCCAAGTGGGGTAGACTTCCTGCAGAGGCGGGTGTAGTAATGTAGAAGAAGCTGTGTGTTCCTCCAGTATGACCCTGACCCAACAGTGACAGTAAAATTATGAACATACGAAAACATAATCCCCTTTGGGATAGACAACTGCAGGGAAGAAACATAAATTAAAAACAACAAAGGAGAGATAGGATAGCCCTGGGGGGCACCCACTTGGACAGGAAAGAAAATATTCGTGGAGCCTTGAAAAATCAAGTGGCATTTGCGGTCAGTCAAAAAGGAACGAACCCAAGAAACCATATAAGGAGATACACCTTTGGCGCGAAGTAGGGAGGATAAACAAGTAGAGGAAATATTATCAAAGCCTCCTTTGATATCAAGGAAGAGGGTAGAGGTCTTGAGGCCTGCACGTTGCAGCTTGCGGACCTCGTGAGTGAGGGCAACACATGCGTCAAAGGTGCTGAGGCTGGTGAGCGAGCCACATTGGTTTGGGTGGATGAGGCCAACGGTACGGGCCATTAGCGAAAGGTGGGTTGACATTATTCTTTCCAGAATCTTGGAAATAGTTTCCAGGAGGACAATGACTCGAAAGGAGGAGGGGGAGTTATAATCAGATTTGCCAGGCTTGGAGAAGACAATGCCATTGACTCTTTTAAGGGAGGAGGGGTGGAAGCCATAGGTCAACAGGGGGCCAAGGAGGGAGGTGAGGAAGGTGGGGTTGATGTTGTTGATCCTTTTCAATATGCCATAGGGGATCAGGTCGGGCCCAGGGGCTGAGATGTTGGAGGACTTGGAGAGGGCGAGGGAGACTTCCTGTTTCTGAAGTAGCAGGAAGTCCCTGAACGGTCGCAGGATGGATGGCGAGGATTGGAGGTCTTAGGGAGGAAAAAAGTGATGCAGGAGGGAGGTGTTGACTTCTACGGGTGTTGTGGCGTTGGGAAAGGAGGGGAACCGGTCAGGGGGGCGCTCGCTCGCGATCTGCGTATAGCCCACACCGATTTAGAGTCCAAGGAGGCGAGGAAAGAGTTCCCGTGTGATGCATTAGCCCTTATTATGGCCTTGAATTACGCGAGGCGGGAGGCACGAGCACTGTCGGAGAGGGTGGTGGAGGGGGACATGCGAGATATTCTTGCCTCTCTGTTGAAAGCTTGGCGCAGCTGCGATAGTTCAGCTTGCACCATGGCTTTGACCTGAAGCAAGGACGTTTGTTTGGTGTTTGCTGGGCTAGGAGGGAGGTGATGGTGCACAGGTGGCTGTCGAACCAAGCACTAAGTGAGGCTAAGGTAGGGAGCTGGGGAGGAGGTGGGACCGATAGATCCTTGATGAGAGGGGAGATTGTGAGCCAATCCGTTTTGGCCCAGTTAGGGGTGGAGTCAGGCTGTCGTAGGAATGGCGTAGATAGGGCTATTGTGATTGGGAGATGGTCAGAGCCGGTGAGTGGGAGGGTGAAACCCCAAGAACTGACAAAGGGGGCAAGGGAGGGATTTGCGAAGGCCAGTTCTAAGACTCCAGGTCTGGGTGTATCATCGAAGGGGAACTTAGTTAATACATCTGGTGTATTTAAATGTGAGTAGCCTAGCTCGGAGGCCATGTCAAAGTATGGGGATGAAAGGCTAAATTCAGTATCAGAGAGGACCCTTAGAGGGTCGGAGAGAGGGTGTTGTAGGTTCATATCCCCAACCAGGAGGGTGGGGAAAGTGTGTTCCCAGAAAATAAAAGATGGGGAAATTGTACGGGTGCGGGATGAGTGCCCGGTGGTGGAGTAGGCATTGTAAACGCGCAAGACCCGATGAGCTGAGTTAAATTGGCCTTAAGGGGAGTGAATATCAATTGCCATAAAATCCAGCCGGTCAAACAAAACGGGTAGTAGTGCAAAAACTTGCATGAAATCAACGAGAGCATAGACGGCCAACCTAGGTTTGGCGCAGTTAGTAGTAGGTGGGGAGAAAGATTTATAGGAGGAAAATATTGTTAGTCGCCCCTTGAAGACCGGACGATCCTGCAGGGCGACCAAGTGTGGAGGGGTGGGCATGGCCTTAAGGCTATTGAATAGGGACAGAAACACATTCCAGCTCCCAAGGCAGTTGTGTTAAATGAGGGTGAGGATAGTGCCTGGCGCCTGCGTCAGGGAGCGGGGGTCGAGTGCGGGACTCATTGGCGAGGAAAGCCCGATATGCCATGTGGGAGCAGAGAACTGGACAGCCAGGTGGGGACTAGGGCAACAGATTTGGGGCGAGGGTCAGCTGTAGCGCCAGTTGGTGGGACTGGCTGTCTGGGTGTTGTGAGATCCATGGCGGCAATGGTGGGGGAGGGAGGCCTGGGTGGGTCGGGTAGAGTGGGTGCATCCTGGTCCATGACATCATCAGGTCCTTGTATACCCTCAGGCTCAGAGGGGGCATCATCGTTAGTCGGAGGGAGGGAGCAGGATGGGCAAGAACGGTCCATGGCAGGATGGGGACCTGCGCAACTAGAGCACATGAGGGGAGAGGCGGGACAGCACCCAGCAACGGACTTAGTGTTCCCGCCCTTATGGCAAGTCGGATTATGGCAGCGGTGGGCCGCTCGTCTATGTTCTAGGGCACACAGGGGACAGGTGGGGGTGGAGGCTTTGCACATAGGAGAGGGGTGGCCGTAAGGCCAGCACTTCCGGCATTGTCCCTTAACTATGGGGAACTACCAACTATTTATACACTTGTCCCAGTACTTAGGTTAGTCATATAAAGAAGTATCCTTGCGAACTTCAGCCATAGTCTAAAAAGAGTGAATACCGTTTTACCCTAAAGAATTATTATCCCACTATAGCACAGGATCCCCAAGAATGTTTATTGGTCTGTGGGTGTCAAGCACTCCACCACTAGATAGCCTTCAATGTTTTTGCCAAATGAAGTAAGTTCAAGTTGATACCATCCATTTGCGAAGATAATACGGAATACCTGGCAATCAGTCTAGATGGCTATCTTGCCTGCATATAGGGACCCATGTGCAGTTACATTCGGATAATCAAGAATGCAGAATATGTAATAGATACACTTGGATAAATTACTCTATCATCTTTCACCAAGGCCAGGTAGTTTTCGATACGATCCTACTTCCTTCCTGTGTGGGTTGTAGTCAATATAGTCAACTCCAAGCGCTATATACCATCAGATATTTAGATCGAAAGTCTAGTACCATTTCCCTTATTTGTTACATCAGCTCTCAGTTCCTATGCTTCATCTCGAAGCAATTCTTACACTTAGTACTCCTCCCAGTAAGGTTTAAAAACCTTCTGCGATAACTTGGTCACACCAGGAAAAACCTTTCCATAGATACTACCTAGCCCAACTTTGGCATTGCCGGATTTTCCCTGTGAAAATCTTCTCCGAACTCTTGTGCATGCTCTAAGTGCTCCAGTGGTTCCAAGGTGTTCTCATCTTTAAAATATTCTTTCCACTTGAGAAAGGCTCGTAGTTCTTAGATCGTTGGCAAACATTCCCTGAACCTTTACTCATAAGAGATTTTTTTGCTCTTAAGCATATTTTCCACTTCCCATTCAAGGTTACCCTCAACTCCGTCTGGTACGAGGGGTGCTTGTTCTCGGCCTGGATTAAACCAATTTTTGGTATGGCTCACATAGCGAAACATGCAATACAGGACGGATATTCAATTTGTCTGATAATTTCAACTTCTAGGCAAGTTTTCCTCGTTGCCCATGGCTTTTGAACTGATAATATATTTTTAGTGCTAGCTTCTTGGATGGTTACTATATGTGGATATCATTGCTGTTTAGCATAACCAAGTCACCAATCTTGAAGTCTAGTTGACTGCAAGCTTTGCGGTCATAGTACTTGTTCATCCTTTCTCTAGTCTTCTGCAGGGATTCCTCTGCCTTTTCATGTATCGCTTTCATGCAGTAAGCATACATAGTTACTCTCAGATTGGGAACTTCTCGCTCCATCATCTATACTGTTGCAGGAAGTTAACCATAATTTGCGAAAAAAGGAGTTATTCCATGTGCGCTTGTTAATAAATTATTATATGCATACTAGGCTAATGGCAGTAGATGGTACTTGTCATCCTGATCGTCGTTGACCAAGATTCAAAGGTAGCCTCCCTGCACTTGGTTGACTGTTTCCTTTCTACATCAGTTTGAGGGTGTTAAGCCGTAGAAATGATTCTTTTGATGCTTAATGTCTAGCACCATGATTGCCAAAATTCTCCTGTAAACCTTTCTACCATGTCAGATATGATTTGTGTTGGTCAACAGTTAAGTTTCCAAACCTCTTTGATGAATGCCTCAATGACATCAATTGCGTACGTGTTTTCTTCTAAGCCAATCATGGACCCATTTTGGTGATCCCGTCGAATAAAACTATGATCAGACTGGATGTTGCAGATTTGGTAAGTAGTGTGAAAAAATTTACCAAAGTAGATGTCCAAACAGCCAATGGGACTGGTAGTGGTTGTAATAGCCCAAAGTGTGCATTTTTAGGTACCTTAGCTTTTTGGCACATAGTTCACAATCGTACATAGTCATTTCTTTAGTTCATAATTCCTTTCCGTAAAAGTCCAAGATAATAATTTCCAAAGACCTTTTTTGCCTAAAATGTCCTGCGATCTTAGTGACTTAACAGCTTTGTGCAATATACATCTGCAAGTGTTTGTTTTGAGGAACATAGAGGTGTTCTTCTTGGAAAATTATTCTATCTGTTAGGGTTCATTATTTACGTAATTTCTTTACTATCATCATGTAAACTTTGCAGTTTTCTTTTTATGCATAGCCAATCTGAATCCATGTTTGCCCGTTTACTACATATTCCCAAAAGTTTATATCAAAGTTCTAGACTTCTCACTTTGCAATTACTATATTTGACATTACTATTTATCCCATAGTGCAAATCGGGTGTAGGTACTATTGGGTAAGTCCAAATATTTGTGCTTCCTGTCAGAAAATATAGGAAATATAATTGCCCTTGGTTTTCTTCCAATCGTATATCATAACTGCAAAACCCTTGTCTTGCTCGTTCTGTATCCTCTAACTCCTAGACTTTATGAAGTTCTCTCCCATCATACCCTTTCCACTATCTTCAGAATGATGCAGACTCCTGTGTGTCCCTAACAGGATTGTCTGTAGTGTTGACTAGGAAGATCTTAACCTGTCCTCTGTAGGCGAATCCACTACTGCAGCTCCAAAAAAAATAGCATGCTTGACTTCTAATCCACTGAAGAGTGTAATGCATTGATATCTTCGAATTGGTGATCCGATAACTAATACTGTGCCAATAAGCACCTGCCCATTTGCAAGAACTATGTTAATATTGGTACTGTATAGGTCATGACTGCTGGCTAGCTTAGAATCTAGAGTCGGTATTCTAAATTCCTTTGGAAGTCTTTTAATCATAATCATATCAGTCAGTTCCTCTTGCGGCAACCATTGTCGGAAGTGTTCCGAGTTTTCTTTGCCCCATATTCTCCAGTCAACTATGTTTCTGTTATTCAGCTGGTTTTCAAAGGAATGAGACTGAAGTATAGCCTGCTTGGCATGCTCAGCTCCCACCTCTGGGTGGTACGCCAGCCTACTGCTTATAGCATCCGGTTTACCCACTCTGGTTGTGGGTCGGTAAATGATTTTAAAGTTAAAATCGTAGACCTTTTGGGCACTCTCAATTTTTCTTACTGCCCAGGCCTTTGTGGTAAGGAACTTTTGTAGGGTTTGATGATTGGTATATATTGTCAAAGGTTCCTCAGTCTCAAAAAGGTAGTGTCACTCTCCTTCCAATGCAACCAATATTACCAACAATACCTTGTGAAGAATGTCATAATTGGGTTCAGCAGGTAACAACTTTCCTGAAAGAAGCGACTCATGATTTAGTTTTTTGTGCAAATATTGAGAAAGGACACAAACATAGGCGTAAACGCTGGCATCTATTCCCACTACTGTTTTCCTGTATGGATAGAAACGACATAATATTGCCGCCATGATGAACCTACGTTTGAGCTCCTCAAATGCTTGCGGTTGCATTTCTCAAAAAGAAAAATCCTTAGGGTTTCCCTTAAGTAAATTAGTAATTGGTGCGGATAGTAGGGAGAAATTCTTTATGAACCTCTGGTAGATATTGGCGAAGCCCATAAATATTTGAATTTCCTTTACCGATCTAGGTAGTTCCCTAGCCTTTCTTGATTCCACCTTTCAGTCACTAATAGTAACTCCTTCAATAACCACAATAGAGCCCAGGAACTGCACTGATATGACATGGGGGGTGCTTTTTGTAGGCCTGATGGCCATTCTGTATGGTTAAAGTCTTTCTAAGACTTTTATAACCAATATGACATCATCCTTCTCAGATAAAGTATTGTAGTATTTTATAAATGTATACTTCCACGCCTTCATCTAGCAAGTCTTTCGGAATCATAGTTATTATTGCATGAAATGTGGCTGGTACATTTACCAGGCCAATCAGCATGACATTATATTCATATATGCCGTATCGTGTGCATAGAGCTGTTAGCCATTCATCGCCCTTCCGTATCCGGAACAGGAGGTAATCATTAATCAAACCCAGCTGAGGAAAAATAGTGGCTCCTACCATAAAGTTGCTTGGTTCCGTCTAAAGGGGTAGTGGATTTTTATTGTGGATAGTAACATTAGTAGTCCGCGGTAATCAACTCCTAACCAAAGACGTCCTGTTGGTTTTAGTATACAAGTATTGGTGTTCAAGCCGGTGATTTGCAGGGAAAACCTTCCTTGTTTTAAGATATCATCTAGATATGTTGGCCCTGCTTTTAACTGCTTTTCCTAGCATAGCTAAATTAGTCCACTAGGTGTTTGGAAATCTGGTTGTAGGTCAATAGCAAGATGAAAGGGCCTATAAGCAAGTAGCTTCACCGCAATTGAAGGGCCGATAACTTCCTTCTATTCATGGTATTGCCCAGCATTGCATTAATGATTATTTCTTCCTCATCTTCTACTCTTGCAATTCTTCCAATAACCACTGCCTCTGGATCTTCCAAAACGTGCTCATCCCAGTCAGTTGATATTCCTTCATCCTATGCTAAGAGGTGAAGATGACATCGAGGAGCTTCAAACCTACATCTTTCTGAGTCTGGAATTTCTGTTATAGGATGTTCATCATTCGACCACAAAAATGGAATTATTATTCCATAATTTCCTAGTCGTGCCATCTCGCAGACCATCTTTGATAATAGTTTATTATTCACAATTTCGAGGTAAAGGGGAAGTGTAAAATCCCTTCCGGTAGAAAGTTTGTCTCTATTAAAACCTAAAATGGGTATCATATCCTCACGAGACTTGTACTGAATATTTAATTCCGGAATTAAATTTTCATATATAACAAAGATATTGGATCCGCAGTCTAATAAGACTATTGTACAATATCGTTTCCTGTACACATAGATATGTGCAAGCTCCCTTCCCCATATTTCCCCCCTAAGTGCAATTTGCACTTTTTTCAATACCAAATAATATCAACGCATATTCCTGTGTAATGTGACCTGTAACGTTACTCAAATTATATCCCACCACCCTCCCTGACTCACTGCTAAAGTAGCTTACCAGCAGATGCCTGAAGAAAGACCCTGCTCCGGTACCCCAACTCTAGGCGGCCCTAGCAACAGCCCTTGGTTCCAGAGTTACATCATTGGTTTATATTGTCCTCCATCACCTCTCCTTGTCTGAAAATTCTTAAATTAAAAAGAGAAAGGAAGACTTAGTAGAGTATGACATAAGTGAAGATGATTTATAGACAGCTACGCTTCAGATCGAGATGTTCGGGTTGTGTGCCTCCCTTCAAGACCAGGTTGTCGCCCTCTCTCAAAACTCCAAACGATTGAACGAAAAGGTACGGGAGCTCGAGAATAACGCCATAGACCTCTCCACCACCAATGTGGCAAGTCTAGTAAACCAGCCCCACCTGAACCCAGCACGAATAAACCAAAAACCTATACACCTGTCGTAGCGAAGCCCACAGTGGCAGACCGGAAGACTTCGTCAAAGGTAGGAAAGGATCAGCTACGGCGTGACCGACGCTCCCACAAAACCCAAAAGTGAAAGTACCAAGGGAACAGTCTCGCAAGGGCGGTAACAAAACAGGCCAGACCGACGGATTTACAGTTCTAGGCCCAAGAAGCCAAAAAGGGCTCTAAGCCACGTAAGGAGGAGGATATATACGACAAGCGTGGTGACAGCCCCCGTCCCCAATGCTTGATAACTGCATATGAAAATTGCCCTGGAGATTGTGAAAGAACTTCAGAAATGTGGTTGCTCTTCACCCACTAACCTCCAAGTGCAAATAAAGTCGAATTCAGGTACGATATCCCAAACAACCGCCACAACTGTAGACTCATCAGAGTATGAAAGCTCCCTTTCACCAATCACCACTGCTCTTATCCTCCCTATACCAGAGGAAGAACCTATGTTTTGAACATTCCCCAGGGCACCTACTGAGAGCCAAGTGGTTATTCTCACCGTGTCCCTGGACGCAGTCCCTAATAAGCAACAAGAGATGGAAATGATCATGAAAGAAACCCACTTGATTGGGAACCAAGTTACGGTATCCAGAGACAGGTGTTTAAAAGAAAAAGGAAGAAATACAAGCGCAGAAACGTACTACATCCATTGTCATAACGGTTACTCCCGAGGACGTAGCAGAATGACACCTTGAATCCTCCTCCCTGGCACCTAAAGAGATACTGT
Organism: Tuber calosporum; assembly: GCA_003316355.1. Classification (NCBI taxonomy): domain Eukaryota; kingdom Fungi; phylum Ascomycota; class Pezizomycetes; order Pezizales; family Tuberaceae; genus Tuber; species Tuber calosporum. The sequence goes on from QFET01003744.1 coordinate 104,403, forward strand.
AATCATGTGGTAAGCCAACCCTACTAAGCACTATAGGAAGTGCTACAAATATGGACATCCCAAAATAGACTGCAAAGATCAGACACCCACATACCCGATCTGCGCAGCAGAACACAGACTTAAAGACCACAAATGCAACTCTGCAAGATGCCAGAAAAAGGGGGATAGGAAGATAGTAGCTGACTATTGTCGTTTACCACATCTAAGTGCGCCGCCTGTATAATTCACCACCAGCATATTTTGAAGAGAACACTACTAAGGTTAGGGTCACGGGAGACGCCAAAGCGCAATTCGAACTATGCAGGGGCCCCCACCCTGCGGAGGATATGGACACTGAGACCTAATCATGTCTGATGATATAGTTTGGAATACACACACTCGTTTTAATAGTTTTATAGTGATTCAGCATAATTGCAGGTGTAGCAAGGTGGTGTTTTGGAGTTTACTTTCATTTATTAGGAATAGGAATATTTCTTTTGTTTGTTTACAAAATCCTCCTTTGTACCTGGGTAGCCCACTAAGGGCGCCTGGTCTTGAATGTTTTACACCTCCAGTTGTCCATACCAAGATACTTGTTGTTATGTATATTAATCTAGGGTTATCACAGAGCTTTAGTTATATGAGTTTTTCTCCCCATGGTGATGTTTTTATTTGTTGATTAAGCGTGCCAATGGCTCAAATATTTTGGGAACTTTGGATAATTTTCTTTATTTATCATTTACAACAGAAGGGTGGAGGAGATCAATACAGTTCCATCCACCAGTCTGTTTACCAATGTTAATTATCCCTCTCGCATAGTTGGTGACCATAATGTACATAATCTCTACACGGATCCAGTCAGAAAAATGTCTGGTGCTGAGAGGATCAGTGTAGAGTATTACCTACGGGTTGCAGGTATACATAGCTACTCAATACTCAATGAACCAGGGGTATATACACGGACCCCCAATACCTCACACCACCAACCCTCTGTCTTTGATAACTCGCTTGCCAACTGACAGCTTGCTGAGTACATCCAGGTCTGGAGGACCAACATCGAATACACAGGATCTGACCATCGGGTAATTACTACTCTAATCACCTCAGCGCCATTTACTCAATCCAGACCATCCAGGGCCTAGGACAAGATAGTAAGGCACAAGAATGGAAAATCACCTGAGGGTATCGAAATGGAGCTAAAGTGATTCATTGATGACAACTGCGACTCGCTCCCTACAGTCTGACAAACATCTAGTGGGGAACCAGAGGAGGCTGTAGATGGCTTCGAATACAACCTACACCAGGTGATTTATACAGTGCTGAAATTCGCACTAGTATAGAGACTATGCAAGAGGGCGAAACCGTATTTGAACGAGGACCTCAAACAGATAAGGAAGAACTGCAATACTTGGTACAGACGGGGAGGCCAAGACTTCCTCTTGTGGGTTAAGGCAATTAGAGCAAAGAAGAATTTCTAGAATGCTGTCAAAAAGGCTAAGGCGGCAGACAGGAGAACCTTCCTTGTGGATGCGAGAATGAAGGACATAGGGACAGCTCCTCAACTCACCTAAGACAGACCTGGCTCTTCGTTCACTAGCTCTAGAGAGGGTGCTGATACAGCGGCCATAGGCCAGACCATTATGACCCACTTCTTTCCACCCAACCTAACCTACTTCAAGTTTGCCTTCCCATTTGATAAGATTGAACGAGGAAGAGAAAATTGATGCACAAGACGTTGCCAATGCACTTGCAAAGTGTAGCCACAAATCTGCTCCTAGGCCATATTAGGTGCCTTGTTCGGTTTGGAAAGGAATCCATCGACTCAACTATTGAATCAGTCCCGACCTCATCAATCACCTGCTTAAATAGTCTATACAACTTGACAGCCTTAAGAGATCTTTGGGTATCCTTCTCCCGAAACCAAATAAAGAGGAGTACGAGGCTTTATCAACCTATAGGGTTAGTGCCCTGTTGCCGATATTCTCCAAGATAGTCTAGAGGATACTCAACAGACGACTGATACGGTTTGCAACAGAGCGGGACTGTTCTCGTTAAGACCGATAGGCAATCTTCCATAGAGAGCTACGATTGATGCCCATATCTGATTACAATATTGGGTCCAAGAGGTGCAGGCTGCGGGCGTTTCGTAACCACCATTTTGCTTGATGTCAAGGCTGGCTTCGACAACGTCAACGACAGGACCCGTCTTGAAAGGCTGCTGAAATTCAGAACACCCGTGTATATTTTAGGTGGATTTCAAATTTCATATCCTACCTAGAATACGGGATAGTTTTCACAAGCTCTCTAAGTCCAATGACATGCGCATACCAGTATACCACCGGGATCTCTACTGTCGCCGATCCTATAGGTAATCTATATAGAACCTCTACACAAGTACAATCATGACATGTCCATATTTAGTTCCTCTTATGTTGACTATATACAAGTCATGGTGGAATCCGGCTCTTGGAAAGAGAATAAACTATTCTCGAAAGACAATTCTGGCGGCTAAATAGCGGTACTAACTGCTTATGGTGTTTCTCACCAGCTAAGACAGACTTATACATTGGAGGACACCTTGTGACTGAGCCCACACATGTGAAATAGGTATCAGAATAGGTGATTATTACATCGAACCAGCCCAGAAAAGTGTCAAACGGCCTTAGTTTCACTTAGAAACGAACTTTGTGACTAGGACATACTTCACCAGACTTCTTACACTAGCCCAAGCGGCGTTTGATGGGATAAAGAGACTGTCTACCCCTGGGGCCAGATTGTCTTCCTATAGTGGTAGATGGATGACTATAGGTATCATTATCCCAATCATATTGTATGGGAGTGAGTACCTTGATCCCACACTTGCTATGCAGAGAAAAATGGATGTATTTCACAACGGTGTACAGAGATGGATTATGAACTGTTGTTACGATACAAATACAGTTGCGCTGGCAAATGAGGCCTGCCTCCTACCACTGGAACTATACATCGAACAGATTCGGGACATGCCAGCCTTTAGGTTCACAACTCCAATCCCTTAAAACAACCTTGCGACAGACCTCTTACACCCCAGTTTCCCAACGGTACAGTCATATAGATACCCCACCAACCGCAGGGCAGCCTTCGTTCGCCCTGGGGGAATGAAACCCAAAACTTAGTACTCCAGCTCCGTTACATCCACTCAGAGGGTGCTACCCATTGATGTTATAGCGCGACAACCATGGTCGCTCTTTGAGGGGTGGCCAGTTCCAAGGAAACCAAACCTTTAGACTCCCACTGATTCATCCCAGTACGGACGCTACGACGATGCCCTCAAGTCAGTACAGGAAGCTATTTAAAAGATATGGACCCACAAATAATATCCAGCAATTACCCGTATAGGCCTCCCTTTAGGTCCTGCCATAGGTTTATAACACTTCACAGGTATACGGCAACTAGACTCCATCAGAAGTGGGCCGGGAAGAGCTATCTCAAAGGCCAGAGAGGATGGAGCAATGCTAATTCAGATCCCACCTGCCCTAGGTGTGGGGTGGAGGTGGAAACCTTCGAACATGTTATGGCCTTGTGCCCAAACCTGTCTCCAGCCAGGGAAGGCTCTCAAGCCAACTCCATTGATATTGGGGCTTATTCCGAGGTTTGGAAGAGCTGCAAGAAAGGTTGGGGACTTATGAAGGATTTGATTTCATTTGTTTCTATTACTGATGTGAATTTCCCCTGGGTGATGGTTGGACCACCCTTTACTGGGGCGGATCAGGTTAAGTCATGCCGATTATCAGTTCATAAGGATTTCTGGAAGTTTTCTTTAGTGGGAACAAGATTAATCTTGATTGACTTCCCTTAAGACTTCTTAGTTTTGGTTTGATTTTTGTTTACTTTATTTTCTGTTATGAGTGGGGTTTTTATGTGTCCGGGGATCCTTCCCGCCAACACTAGTTTTACCATCGGAGATGAGATTATCTTGTACGTAAAATCATACCATGGATTTAACAAAAAAATACAAAACACATAGATATGTGCACTTACTTTAAGACATTGGTAGTGTTTTGGTTCTTCATGTTGAATCTTCTGTCACTTATGCAAGGTTGTTATATCTGTTGGTCCTCACTTTGAAGACACTATAGTTGTTTAGCTTGAGTGTTCGTAATAATACCAGTATTGTTTTGACCATAGAGGTCTCCTCAGACGAACTAAACCAATAGTCAATTATTAAGATTCTGGGCAGCGCACAATAAGCGGTCTTTACCCGCTGCCAAGGGGATTCCAAAAATCAAAACCCGCGTCAATAGCGGAGCAACCAGTAAAACCCCATATTAATGCAATAAAAACCCCAATTATACTTCTCTGCCTTTCCCATAGGATAATTCCATTCAGGAGTAATAATTGTGGAAAATAAATTTTATTTCCAAAAGAGCAGAAAACCTGGAAGTTAATACCAGTTTCTGAATTGGGAGTATCTCGTCCCAAAGTGGAAATAAGTGTGAAATATGCAGTTGCCAATTGTCGCAATAAGAGTTGTTATTTAACAATTGCTTTTAAGTAGTGTTAGGTTGACGTGCTAGGCATTTTCAACCATTTCAAGACTTAGCATTTTTCTTGGTAATCACAGTGATCTGGTTTGTTGTTGTTGTTATAGAGGTTGTGATGGACCCAACCCGTCCATATTACACATGCACATATCATGAGGTTTCCCAGAATCCCTTTCTGCTGTTTAGCTATACTGTAGTGGTAAAATAAGACTGACCCGTTCATTTTGTCCTCAGGGTCCTGCGTTCAATCGACCCTTCTGGCGCTTTAAACAAGGGTAATCTGTACAGATGGAAACTAGGGCTAGAGCATACTGGGGGGTCACAGCCGCTACTGTCCAGCACTTCAAGCATGTCTCAAAACGGGAAGCACATCCAAGTATCTTAAAAGCAGATACTTCTTCCGAAGAACTAAAAAGTAGGCACCTAAAATTAGAACGAATCTTAGGGAAAATAAAAGTAGTGAGATCACCATGACGAGAAACGTCTCATCCTCCAGTCCCCTGAATCTAATTAGTTGCAGCACGATACATCACCTCATCGAGGTTCCTGAGAACCACCATTCCAAAAATCTAAACCGGTACCTGGATTCCAGTTTTTTAGAAGAATTTTTCTTTCTTTTTATTAGCATTAACCTTTTTGTCCTGATGTTTAGCACAATAGACTTGCGCGTTCCCAGTTTCGATTTTGGTCCCGATTGCTAGTGCAATGAATACCCAATTAAGGTCTCTATTGATGCCTTTACCTGGACAATTCTGTATCCGATTTTTCCCATCACCGAGATGGTGGTTCGCTCAATATCTGAGTCACCTTTGGCTGTGATGTTCTTATAGCGTGAGCAGCTGTCTGTGGTTTGAGGGAAAATTTCGTTCACTACTTAGTAGGTTGCTTAGTGAAGGCTCTGGCAACTACTATATCCTTTTCACATTTTCGCCAGGTGTGGTTGTTGAGGCCACAGTAAGTGCAAACGATTTTGGCCTTTCACTTATCCACAACATCTGGTCTGTATCGATAGTAAGCATTCTTCCACTGAGTATACTCTTCTTTATTATTATTGCTCCCTTTGAATTACCAGAGCTTGGCCTTAGCTGCCTTCCATCGTGTCGGATTCTTTATTTGCCTCTGGTTGGTAGATCCTTATTTTCTATTTACAAATTTACTAGTGTTATCGCGTTTTCGTTAGAGTAATCTATTGTTTGATGTTTCTCCTTTGGATAATTTGCACCTTGCTGAAATTATTCCTCTTTTATACCAACTTCCTGTATGGTTTCCATAGGTTCCACTTGAGAGCAGAACTTAAGATCGGATAAACAGCGAAGAATATCTTCTTGAACTTTGCTTTGCACACATACCCTCGATCTAATTCCAGTGAGACCCGCCTTGATTTTGAGACTTTCCAAAAGGAGAATTTAGTTGTCGATTTTACCCTTATAGACTATCATAGTCATATCTTCTAGAACAAGTCGTTCCTCCTAAAGGCTAATATATTACTTGGTAATTTCTTGTCGAACGCTTACCCAGGTGGAATAGTCTGGGCCTAGGGTATATCCACCTAATACACTCCATACCTTTCAGTATTTACCCAAGAAGAGTACCACTATGTTCCCCTTTGTTTTCCATAAGGCAAATACTATTCTGTTTGCATGATGTTCCTAGTGTGTAGGATTGCGATGGAAGTAGTCTTCACTAACTATAAACCAATTACGAACATCTTTTATGTCATTTCCTTCGAAGAAGAAGGCTGGTTCCACTAGTAGCTTCAGTGGTCTGGAGAGTCTACCCATACATTCTAAGAAAACCATAGGTAACCTGTCCTCAGGTACATCGTGTCTAGGAATATATGGGAAACGGGTAGCGTGTTACCGCCTGCCGCCCTTTCTACCCTGTCTATCCTCTCCATCACTATCAGACCCATCATCATCTGGGTTAGGGTCATGACCAAGGTTACATAGTGGTCGTGGTGGTGGTAGGTTATTTCCTCCAGAGTTAACTCCATTACCTTTATCCTTTCTGGAAGTTAATCCTGATTCCATTGTAGGAATGGTACCTTCTATTGGTACGATTAATTCTCTATTGTTAGACGGTCTGGATTACTCTTACTAGGTCCTTGCTTTGTTCGTGCAGGTGTCTTGTCCACTAACCAAAGTACAAGAGCATTTAGGTAGGCCTTCATACTCACACTCTGTTCTCCTTGCTTTTGTACGGCAATTTCTCATTGCTTATTCATTCCTCTGGTCTCGTCCTGTTCCTGTTAGTTCAACTCTATATTAAGTTACATTAGTGCCTTTTCCAGAGTTCAATCCCTTGTTTATGAGACTTGTGCCTGTTGCACTTAATTAGCCTTTTGGCGTTGGAACTCTTGCTGAACCTGGGCAGGTAACCATTGCCCCTCCCTTGCGGTATCGCAACTCAATTGTTCAAATGCACTGCGACGTTTCTGTATCTCAGCATCGTTGATAACTTCACCTATTGCTATAAGACTCTGCAATAATTCTCGTATTGGAATACCCTGCCTGGCCTCTGGTGATACTGGTAAGATCGCTATGTGATTCTCATCGGCACTTTCATTCAGGGATTAGTCCTAGTGGCGTAATGCATAGACTACATTTTACCGGAAGTTATCTTGCGTATTTACAGGCTTCTTAGAGTGCACTGCACGTTTCTGAACTCTTGATGCTGGACGACCCAAATGTGTAAGGTGAGAGCACGTGTGGCTACGTGAGGGAATTGTTGATGCCGCAGGGGTAGATTCCGTATCATCATATTCAATCATCTGGTCATGCCCTAAAGGAGTAGGAATAGGTGTGTCATCGCATGCCAATCACTTGACAACTCGTTTAGAAACCGAAATAATTTCTATATAAGAAATTATAAAATAGTGAGTGGTTTGGCCACTTAGGTAAAATAATTGTAACTGGAAGAGAAATTATTTTGAATAGCGGTTTTCCACAATGTCAGCAACAAGTATCTATTCAAATTAATAATATGTAAATTATGGCCTCCGCTTTGTAAAAGGGGTTATCAGATTCATTTTCATGATGGATATGTTCTATATGTTTTCGCTGTATGTGAGTAAATTATCACAGTGCAACTGCTTTGAGGTCCAGTGTGTACTCTTCACAGCAGATAGGAAATACGTTGTCGTAGTTGAGAGCTCGTCAGTGCCCACAATGTTGGCCATGAGGAAAACTTTAAGTGTTATAGTATTGTCTGGCTATGAGAGAATGTAGAGTTCTTTTGGTGAAATGAGAGTAACAATAAAGTATTATGGGATATCCAATTAGGTACTGTTGAGTTGTATAGGCTGTGCTTGTATCGAGAAATTTGAAGAACTGTAAGGAAAGCTTGGTAAAAAGTATGATAAAAGACAAAGGTTCTAGGAGGCAGAATTTGAATTTAAATGGAATTTATTGTAAGCTCCCTTCTTCGTTACTTGATGATCTATTAACTATGGGGCTTTTTTTTTTT
>QFET01003744.1:112393-143619 GCA_003316355.1 Tuber calosporum
TTTTTTTTTGAATATGTTTTATATTCGTTGTTAACGTACGGAAACCTGTAAGGAGTACTAGCTATTGCATAAATAAAACGTAAATTCCAAAGGTATAAAATTAAAGATATAACCCACGAGTTTTCTCCTAGTGCTGACCTTAATGTCACCGCTAACAACAATGACGACTAATTCAAAAACTATAGAATGAAATGATATTAAAAAAGAAATCATTATGGCAAGGAAAGATATAGCAGTAATGAAAAGCCACTGAGTCTTAATCATAGCCGGAGGAGGATTAGTAAGCGGTAGTAAAAACAACTAGGATGGTGGGTGTGAAGTTCTTGAACATGGCGCAGATGTTTTAGGCGGGAGCTATGACATGTCCCTGTCATTACAAATTTGAGAAAAATGGCCTATCGAGGTCACCTTCGTAAGGTAAAGGTGGCATTGTTGGGACTTGGAGGGGCAGTAGAGAATTGCATGCTCAAGGTTTTCATCTTGTAAGTCGTAGGAAGGACAAGTAGGAGAGCGGTTAGCCTCGCTCTATGAGGATTGCGCAGCAACATAATTCTTGGCAGCACGCATTAGGTGTATTCTCCCTGCTGAGAAGCGCTCGAGATGTATGAAGGCAAGTTGGCATGGGGACGGCTTATTCTGGTAGTAAAGGGGGAGTTGGGACATCACAGTACAAAGAACAAGGAAGGCCTTTGTGCCTTGTTCCTTGATAAGTTTGTAGGAGAGGGCACCTGGGATTGGAGGACCAGGGGCAAGGACTGCGCCTTGTAGGAGGAGGGAGTTTATGCGTTACAGTTTGAAACCATCATGTGTCACTTTGATCAAGTGGTAGCATATCGCAACGATGGGGAGGTGAGAGCGCAAAGGAAGGTAAGGACCTTCGTTGGACCCCGGGAAGGGGGATAGAGTTGACCCTAAGGCCGCGAAAGAGGGGGTGGGTGGAGTCCCCTGCCCTGAAGTTAAAGAGTGATGGAAATAATAGTGATAGCAGGTCTGTAGCCGGGTTGATCTCGGGAGGGGAGCAGGCAAGCTGTAGTCCTGCCATCCTGTGGCGATGGGGAAGGAGCGAGTTGAAAGGGTGGAGGAATGCCTTACAGGGTAGGATGGACAATGGAGTCGAAGAGAAGCAGTTGGTGACTGACCTTTGGACATTGCTCTAGAAGACTTCCAATTTCCCCATCATGGCAGTGTGGGGGATGAGGAGGTCAGCTCCATAAGAGAGGATAGGTAGGGGTAGGCCCATGGCCAAGCTGCTGTTTAGGTAGGGACTATGCCGATTCCCGTAGCAGAGAGTTTCCGTATGAGACCAAAGGCACCTGGCGCAAGGGCTAGCCCCTTGCGGAAGTTAGTGGAGGTATCCATCGAGGGTGAAAACCAATACCCTAGCCATCAGACTATGGAAGGAGTGTGGATGAGAATCCAATGGATAGAGAGAGGAGCTAGTGAGGTGTGAGAACGATCCCTTAGAGTGAGCCAGTGGATGAGTTCGGTTTTGGGGACGGAGAAGGACATTCCAAGTGGGATGACCATCCTGCCAAGCTGAGTTTAATAATCTTGAACAAGCTGTGTGTTCCTCTAGTATGAGCCAGATCCAACAGTAACAGTAAAAACATCAACATAGGAAAATACAATCCTCTTAGGTATAGAGAGGTGTAGGGAAGATACATAAATTAAAAATAAGAAAGGAGGGATAGAGGAGCCTTGGGGGTCACTCACCTGAACAGGCACGAACATATTAGAAGAGCCATGAAAGATCAGGTGACATTTGCGTTCAGTCAAAAATGATAGAACCCTAGAAACAATATTAGGAGATACGCCTTGGCGCAGAGTAGGGTAGATAAATAACTAGAGGAAATATTATCAAAGCCTTCTTTGATGTCAATGAAGAGGCAAGATGTCTTGAGGCCTGCTCATTAAAGTAGGCGGACTTCGTGTCCGAGGGCAGCGCATGTGTCAAAGGAGCTTAGTCCTGGAAGCGAGCCACATTGGTGTAGGTGGATAAGGCCCACAGAGTTGGCGATTAGTGATAGGCGGGTTGCCATTACCCTTGCCAGAATCTGTGAGATAGTTTCTAGGAGTAAAATGACTCTGAGGGAGGAGGGTAAGTTGTAGTTAGATTTGCTGGGGTTGGAGAGGACAATGTCATTTGCTTTTTTGATGGAGGGGGGGTGGAAACTGTAGGTCAGCAAGGGAGCTAGGAGGGAGGTGAGGAAGGTGGGGTTGATACTTTTGATCCTCTTCTATATGCCATATGGGATCATGTCAGGCCCAGGGGGTGAGCTGTTGGAGGACTTGCGAAGAGTAAGGGAGACATCCCGTTTTAGAAGTGGCAGGAAATCCACAAAAGGTCGCAGGATGGACTGCACAGGTTGGGGGTCTTTGGGAGGGAAAAATGATCCAAAAGGGAGGTGTTTACTTTGACCGGTAACCTGGTATTGGCAAAGGAGGGGAAATGGTCATGGGGGCGTCCACTAGCGATCTGGTCTGCAGCCCACATTGACTTGGAGTCCAAGGTGGGAAGGAATAAGTTCTGTTGTAATGCCTAGGCTATTTTATGGCCTTGAAATAAACAAAGCGGAAGGGACAGGCACTGTCAGAGAGGTTGGTAGAGGAGGACATATGTGAAATCCTTGCTTCTCAGTTGAAAGCTAGGCAGAGCTGTGATAAATGAGCTGTCCACTATGTCTTTAATCTGAAGCAAGGGCAGTTTTTTGGAGTGTGTAAGGCTAGCAGGGCAGTAAGTGTACCTTGGTGGCGGTCGAACCAAGTTGTAATTGACGAAATGGTTGGTGGCGTGGGAGGTGCGGGAACTGATTGACTGCTGATAACAAGGGAGACAGTGCACCAATCAGTTTTAGTCTAGTTAAGAGTGCGGTCAGGCTGGCGTAAAGAGTGCGTGGTGGGGGTTATTATGATTGGACAAGGGCAGAGAGAGTCATTGGGAGGGTGACGTCCCATGAACTAACGAAGGGGGCCATGGAGGGATTTGCGAAGGCAAGGTCGAAGACCCCTGGTCTAGATGTGCCATCGAAACGGAACCTAGTAAATACACCTGGTGTGTTTAACGGTTAGTAGCCTAGCTCTTAGGCCTGGTCAAAATATGGAAAAGATAGAATGAATTCAGAATCAGAAAGGACCCGTAGAGGGTCAGAAAGAGGATGATGGAGGTTAAGATCTCCAACAAGTGGGGTGGAGTAAGCATGTTGCCTAAACAAGGACGGTGGGGTCATCGTGCGGAGGTGGGATCAACGCCCGGTGGTGGAGTAAACATTGTATACACGATACACCCGATGAGCTGAATTAAACAAGTCTAAGGGGGACTGAATCTCAATAGCCAACAAGTCCTGCCGGTCAAAAAAGAACTACGAGTAGTGCAAAATCCTGCATGAAAGCAATGTGAGCATATACAGCAACCTTAGGTTTGGTACCATTAGCCGGAAGTGGGGGAAAGGATTTATAAGACGAAAATATTGGTAGCCGCCCCATCCCTTAACTATGGGGGATGCTAACTATTTATACACTATTCCCAGTACTTAGGTTGGCCATATACAAGAATTATCCTTGGAAACTTCGGCCATGGTCTAATCAGTGCGAACACTGTTTGACCCTTAAGATATATGACCCCACATCAGTAAACGATCTCCAGGACTGTCTATATTTCTGTGGGTGTCCAAGACTCCACCAGTTGATTGCCTTTGATCGTTTTGCCCTATAAACTAAGTCAAATTGACGCTGTGCATTTGCAAATATCATACTGAATACCTAGTTATCAGTCTCGATGGCTGTCTTTCCTGCATATATACTCTCATGTGCTGATGAATTAGGATTATAAAGAATGCTGGATATGTAATATATCCACTTGGATAAAATACTTTATCATCTTTCATCGAGACTAAGTAGATTTGTATACATTTATACTTCTTGCCAGTTTGAGTTATTGTCAATATAGTTACCTCCTGGTACTATATATCAGCACATCTTTAGACTCGAAAGTCTGGAACCATTTTCCATTTGTGTTACACCGTCAAGACACCATTGATTTGACTCTGAGGTATATCTGTCAAAAACCTCTCCCACTGGCCTAAGGAAAAATAAGCTGCCCTAGGTTCCTCTAGTATGAAACCAACTGCACATCCAATACCAAAATGGGTTCCCACACCTAGCCAAGATGCCAAGAACTGCAAGAAAACTATTTTCACGCTCAGCAACAAAGCAAAAATACAGGTCCAAAAAAGTATTGCTAGGAAGCAACAAGAAAACACACACAGCAGACATACTCCACGGCTGTCTTGGTCCTCATAGGCAACCTGCAGTAAACTCCCTAAAACATAGGAAAGGCCAACAAAAGACACCTCCCTGATCTTGACAACTCTTCTGGTTTTCAAAAGTCCCAGCTTATCAGAGACCAATATCGGGTACTCAGCAACTATTGTCCCTTGCTCATGGTGCAGGGAAACCATAATTTTCTTTAGAGGAGTGCTGGCTCAGGCAAACCAGCTCCCATGCAGATTGTAAAAACCTGACTGGCCTCACCGTGAGCAGTTTGAGACTGTGCAATATCAACTGCATTTCCCCACTTTTGTCCGCCAGATAGGGGTCATTTTTAGAGAACCATGATAAAGTTACCCCTGGCTTAAAAAGCCCCTAACGTTCACCAAGGGGGATCGTGACACTATTGTTCAGTGTTTTACCTACCTTCTTAACTCCCCAAAGCGCAATGCGAAAAGAAGGGTCCTGAAATTCTGCATAGAAGGAGCTGGTGAACGGAATTACCTAGTTATTCTAGTATATATATCTTGTCATATTCTGTTCCCCACTCACCATTTCCAACAAGTAGTTCTTGCTTATTTTCAGATTTCCCCTTTGTTTACCGATAATTAATTTACTTATAATCAATGTATTAGCTAAAAAAATTACACCTGGTTCTACCATGGTATAATTAGTTACTTTTCAATTTTCCTATTGGGAATATGATGCTTGCTTTAAGTCTTGGTACTTGAATGAACAACTTATATCAATGTGGGATCAATATGGAGTGAATTGGTTAATGTTTAGAAGATAATTCTTTACTTGAACAACAATTATTATCAACCTTGTATTTCTATTCTCATTAGGTATATATCCTATTTCCAGTCTATATCATCCAAGAATATGGAGATATGACAACTTTATATCAGACTTAAGGGAGTCATTTTGCTTTTAAATTATTTACTATCAATCATGCGTTCTTCCAAAAGTGTCCTATAGATTGATTCCTCTTCACCGATTCTGGATTGAAGCTCTGATGGTTTTAAAGTAAAGATTATATCCTTTTTATTAGATCCAAGTAACATTACAGATATCTTTCAAGTGGGATTAGCTGGTTAACTGGAGAAGAAAATCAATATATAATGAATATGGAGGTTTTGTTAGCAAAGATTATGATAGAGTGAAAGAGTTTGTTGTAGTCAAGATTAAGAGAATAAGGATAAGAAAGGAGAATAGGTAGTTCTGGCAATTTAGTAGGAGTAAATTAGATATCTCAATATATTTGTTATAATTATTATCAGAATATCACTTGGCAGGTATCAAAATATTATTATCTAGGTGCAAGACATCTTAGTTGCACTTATACTATGTTGCAAGAATTTGAACTTATTGAAAATAATTATAAAACCTAAAATTAAAATAGCTCAACAACTAGTTAACATTTTAGTATAATTATTTATCCTAGATGTGTTGAGGAAGTTAAAATTATTTTACATAGTAAAAAGTCAATTTCTTAAAGTTTTCAACTTTTGAATATTATAAAGTAACTTCTAGAGGTCGTTGATTCATGAAACATGTTTTCTTAGCTATTCTATATAAACTCTACCTGGCTAACTATCTGGCCAGGCTAACTTCAATTTTCTGTAATTGAGGTACGATAGTGAGCTTTTACCTTGTACAAGCTCACATTATCTTTTACGCTCGAGAGTGCTCGTGTTCTATTGGTATATCATAGTACGAGCACGGGTACAGCTGGTGTAGTGGGGGGTTGGGTGCTTGTGGGTGTAGTCGCATACGCGGGGCCTGGGAGCGCCAAGGCTTCGCGAGGCTAAAGTACACATCTTCTCAGATCATTATAGAACTCCCCATTTCACCACAGCAACAACATCGCCTTCCCCACCTTTACCACCCTTTCTCTGGTTTGTGACCTACCGATCTACGAACTGGCAAGTTGTTGTTTTTGTCCTTGTTTATTTTAAACCTCTAATAACTTCCGTTTAGACCTAGCCGGTCTGGAGTGCACAGGAGCGCGCGACATTATTTGTTTCTCCCTCCCCAAAGCACCTCAATCACTCCACAAATTACCAACGAGAATAATAATCCGCAAATCGCCTCCTCATGTCTAATCCATCCACATCCCGTACTGGCTCCAGCGGCCTGTTTGGCAGCACCAATACCAGTGCCAGTAGTCCCTTTAATTCGCCAAGTACAAACACCAGTGTAAACTCAGGAACTGGTTTTTCTTTTGGAAGTACACCCGCTGGAGCAGCTAGTGGAGGCGCAGCTTCCGGTGCAAGCACCCCGAAGTCTACGTTCGGCGGACTCAACCCAAATCCATCCGGAGGTTCATTGTTTGGTGCCCCGTCTGCCACGCCCACCTCTACACCTGCCCCAGGTTGTCTGTTCGGAGGTATTAACAAACCTTCTGGCGGTGGTTTATTTGGAGGTGCCCAAACTCCTGCTGGAAATCCGTTCGGTGGTGGTGCCTCAACAACCCCTGCTGGACCTCCTCCCGGATCAGCGCCAAAAAATTTGTTTGGCGGAGGGAATACTGCCAGTAGTGGCGGGATGTTCGGTGGTGCTATTGGACAAAATATGGGTCAGCCGTCTGGTAGCAGTGGTGGGCTCCTTGGAGGACAGCAACAACAGGCTGGTCAGACACCGAAGCCATTATTTGCAACTGGTACCGCGACTACATCTGCTCCGTCTTCTGGTGGTCTTTTCGGATCTGCACCTGGGGCAGCAGCTTCTAGCGGTTGTATGTTTGACGGCGCACAGGCTCAGCAAGCTGCTGGCTCCTCAATACTAGCCGGTAGTGGACCTGCAGGACAGAAGCCGGGTAGTCTGTTTGGTGGCGCTGGCGGCCCCTCTACAACGCCTGCTTCGAAGCCTCCTCCCCCAGGGTCTTTTGGCCCTCCTTCAGGTTGTAAGTTTTACACATTACTTTCAAACGCTTTGCAGGGATGAGGGGCAGAGTGCCTTGTTTGGTTTGCCGACGCTAATAGCAATTATTTCCATTACCAGCAACTCCAGCAGCTCCGTTAAATGCGGCTCCTCAAGCTTCACTGTTTGGTGCACCAGCCTCTGTACCCGCCGCTCCCCTAGCATTTGGTGCTACTCCAGCCAAAGATGGTGCGTCCCAAGCATCAATAGCAAACCCATTCGGAAATACCCCAGCTTCTGGGACGGCCCCTAGTGCGTCGTCGGCCCCAGCAAATCCCCCATCGTCTTTAGGCACAGGTGCCCTACCACTGTTTGGGGCTACTGCGACATCAGCTGGGGCCAGCACTCCATCTCTGCTCGGTAGTGCCCCTAAACCTCCTGGGACCCCATCTTCATCTGCTGCCCCAACTCCTGGGGGTCTATTCGGAAAGTCTCCAGCCACCCCTGGGCCCGTTGCTAGCACTTCAACTACATCAGCGCCACCCACTCCAAATCCTGCACCCGGTGGGCTCTTTGGCGGTGCTGCACCTGCTACCACTGCTGCTCCAGCTTCAATACTAGGTACCATTGCAGGAGTGGTATCTGGACCTTCTAGCCAGGCTAGTGCGGCAGGGGCCTCTATCCCAGGTGCCATGTTGCCTCCTCCCCAATCCAGGTTAAAGAACAAGTCCATGGAGGAAATTATCAACCGTTGGACCAGCGACCTCGAGAAGTACAAAGCTGAATTTGTCCAGCAAGCAAGCCATATCAAGAAATGGGATAACATCCTTATTGAGAATGGTGAAAAGATAACGAACCTATTTTCTGAGACTTTGGAGGCAGAGAAGACCCAAGGAAGGATGGATACTGTTTTACAACAACTCGAGAGTGACCAGGAGGAATTGGGGACTGCCCTAGATTACTATGAGGCTCAAATTAAAGATCTTTTTGAAGCTCAGATGGGCGGTGTTGAAGGGATGCAGCCCGCTGATCAGGAGAGAGAGAAAGCTTATCACCTGGCTGAGAAATTGAATGATCAGTTGGCAGGGATGGGAAGTGAGCTTGGTGGAATGATCAAAGAAATCAACAAAGCAAGCACCACAATCAACAAGACTACCAACGCTGATGATCCGGTAGGCATACACTATCCCATAGCCTTATTCGGAGCACTAACGATTTTATAGCTTTCTCAAATTGTTAAAATTCTCAACGATCATCTCTCAAGTTTGCAATGGATTGATTCTCATACCAATTCTATGGTCAGTAAATTTTAATGTTTTTTTCAATTTTTCAATCTTTTTTTTTTTTCATTGATCCTGATACTAACGGGTCCCTCTCAAGGCCGAGAAGATCCACGAAGCCCAGAAGAAGGCGAGGGATGGCACAAATGGTGCTTTAGGGGGTGACGAGGATTACTTTCCTTCATCTTCTTATCGAAGCATGAGGTGAATGTTTACCACGGCGTTACAAAAATTCGGGGTATTGTTATGACGACTGGAGCCCTTCGAGTCTTTTTCCTTTTGTTTTCATTTTCCTCTACTTCAAGCTAAGTTTTGTAGAGAGCGTGCTGTGGCTGGGATACTTTTTCCTACTGCTTTTTCCATCGGATTGTTGGCCAAAATGAACTCCCATAGCTTTGATACGACTTATTTTTACACAAGGAAATGCTTGAGTGTTTGTGAAACTAGTTTGTGTAACACCAAAGCCACCCCTGATTCACTCGGGTTTAGGGCTATGCCAATCCTTGCGGTAGATTCGGGAAAGGAAAAACAGTTACACAGTATATTTTCACAACATCCCACTCCCAAGCTCACAAATTTTTTGACATCCACTGACGTGAACCAACATTAATTGCGGTAATGCAATACCGCGCTTCCTCCCCCATAGGGAGTGGATTTGAATTCGACATCTCTGACGCCCTCGCTGATGCTGATTTCCTAGGCTTGGTTAAAGAGAACCGTACCACTGCCACTTCAAAGGCCGCTAACCACCCATCAGAAATCGGTGACATCCTTGAGGTGTTCGACGATAGTGATGGTGATCAAGCCTTCATTGCTACTCAGCAAGCCGCATCGATCCGCAAAGGTGGCTCAACGATAAAGGGCAAATCCGTCAAAACAGGTGGTTTCCAATCCATGGGACTAAACATGACCCTTCTTAAGGCAATCACGAAAAAGGGTTTTTCTGTTCCTACGCCTATTCAGAGAAAAACTATACCGCTAGTGCTTGATGGGGCCGACGTGGTTGGTATGGCAAGGACAGGTAGCGGGAAGACTGCGGCGTTTGTCATACCCATGGTTGAGAGATTGAAGACACATAGCGTTAAGGTTGGGATGAGGGCGCTTGTGCTATCACCGAGTAGAGAGCTGGCGCTGCAGACTACGAAGGTTGTTAAGGAGTTTGGGGGAGGCACGGATCTGAAGGTTGTGCTGTTGGTTGGAGGGGATAGTCTTGAGGAGCAGTTTGGGTATATGGCAGGGAACCCGGATATGTGTGTCTTCGCTATTTTTTTACCCCTTCCTCCTTTAATTGTTGGGATTTCTATATCTGACTAGTGAATTGTAGTGTTATTGCGACGCCTGGACGATTCATGCACTTGAAAGTTGAGATGGAACTGGATCTTAGATCTGTTCAGTACGTCGTCTTCGATGAAGCGGATCGCCTATTCGAAATGGGTTTCTCGGCACAATTGACGGAGATTTTGCATTCATTACCACCTAATCGCCAAACGCTACTTTTCTCTGCTACACTTCCCAAGTCGCTTGTCGAATTTGCGAAGGCCGGCCTACAAGAGCCTAGTCTGATTCGATTGGATGCTGACTCCAAGATTTCTCAGGATCTTGAGAGTGCATTTTTCACGGTCAAGAGTAGCGAGAAAGAGGGCGCTTTATTACATCTCCTACAAGATGTAATTCAAGTTCCTAAGGGCGTCCCTCCCAAGGATAAATACACTGCGGCCGACACCAGTGGCGAGGAAGATAATAGGGAAGAAAAATCTAAAAAGGGCAAAAAGAGAAAGCGCACACATCAATTTCATGAAACCGCCTCCACTCATTCTACCATCGTATTCGCTGCGACTAAGCATCATGTAGAGTACCTTGCACAGTTGATTACCCAGGCTGGATTCCCAGTTTCATACGTTTATGGTACACTCGACCAAGTTGCGCGTAGGAATCAAGTTGCCCGCTTTCGCGCTGGGGAGACATCAATATTGGTCGTCACAGATGTAGCAGCAAGAGGAATTGATATCCCTCTATTATCAAACGTGATTAACTACGACTTTCCACCACAGCCAAAGGTTTTCGTGCATCGTGTTGGAAGAACTGCGAGGGCTGGGAGGAGGGGATGGGCATACAGTTTTGTCAGGGCCGAAGATGCGTCTTATCTCCTTGATTTGCAGCTGTTCTTGGGAAAGAGGCTTGTTCTCTCGAAGGACGGTTCCGTGGAAGGCTTCGACTTTGCGTCTGATATCATTGTTGGATCTTTGCTCCGAGACTCGGTTGAACGATGCATGGAGTGGACCAAGGCACTCTTATCAAAAGATAGCGAACTCCCGAGCTTGAAGAGCGTTAGCATGAAGGGTGAAAAGCTTTACCAGATGACCAAAACCCCTGCATCTGTGCAATCAGTCAAGCGGGCTCGGGAGATTGTTGCTCAAAAAGGATGGTCAGCCGTGAACCCCCTGTTCGCAGATAATGCCAGCAGTGCAGAAGTAGAGAGAGCAAGGATGCTCGCCCGTGTGGCTAATGTCCGACCCCAAGAGACTATCTTCGAAATCGGCCAGCGAGGGCTAAACAGGCCCGAAGCAGCAACATTGATGAAAACCCGTCGTGCGAAGTTCAAAATCGACCCTAGCAAGAGAAGGGGCAGCGCTGACCTCTCCCGCGATGACCAAGACACGTTTTGGCCTGCTGCTAAGGGCGGCGATGGCGGTATGCAAGGGATACAAGCATATATAGATTTGGTTTCAGACGCGGATCTAAACTCAACCTTCACACAGCCTGCCGACCACCGAACTAAGAAAAATTCCAAAATGAGCCACTTCGTGGACACAGAACACTATATGTCGTACGCCCCCAGCACCTCGCTGGCAGAAGACCGTGGATACAGTATATCCTCCTCCTTCGCGGAAGCGGCCAGAGGCGCCACCATGGATTTAGCGAACGACGACAGCGGTAAGGGCTTCGCAGAAGCCCACAAAGCAAAGGGTGTGCGCTGGGATAAGAAAGCAAAGAAGTACATCCAGCGCACGAACGACGAAGATGGGTCTAAAGGTGCAAGAGTGATAGTCGGCGAATCCGGCCAAAAAATCGCCGCTTCTTTCAAGTCCGGTCGCTTCTCCGCGTGGAAGTCTGCTCACAAGGTCGGTCGGCTACCACGCGTCGGAGAGATGGAAGACAAGAGCCGGTTCAGCGGGCCCGGACGTGGGGGGAAGATAGGTGGCAGATGTAGTGGAAGAATGTTCCATAAGCGTGTACAGGCTCCGGAGGCTGCGGATAAGGCGAGGGACGATTACCATGTACGGAAGAAGAGGTTTGAGGAGGCGAAGGAGAAGGGATTGGTTAAAGGGGCGGCGAGGAGCGAGATCAAGACTAAGGAGCAGATAGGGAAGGAGGTCAAGTTGAGGAATCGGAGGAGGGAGAAGAATAACCGGCCGTCCAAGAAGCGATAGTAATGATTTTTTTACACTGTTCATGTTGGATATGTATAATAGCCAGGATCAAAAGTTTTTTCATGGTACTATACTACACGTACCGGGTCAGAGATTGTTAGGTTTCAAGGCTGTTAGTTGCTGCCACGATGTCCTAAGGTATATTCAGAGAATTCTCCCTGCACCAAACACCTGATATTATGCCAAAAACTTCAAACGTAGTTGGGCACCCAGTCACAGACTGAGCTCCATCCCACAGCTTACTGGCCCTGATAACTACGGTACCTGGCGAGATATCCCTGAATATGTCCTTACTTTATATAATTAGTGGGACATAGTAACGGAAAAGGAAACTCTACCTGAGGAAGAAGAGGACAAGGATAGAAATAATAACTTCGAGAGAATAGATGAATTTCGCGAGTGATACCAGTGGGCCTCAGACTACTTCCTTGAAACGATGGACCCACAATGGCTTATTTTGTTGGCCAAACAACAAAGACAGCCCGCAATCTGGAAATTGTTCCTAGATAAATTTCCCGGAGAAAACACCACCTCCTTCTTGGAACAACTCACACTGTCATCGATACCAAGGACGATACGTCTGCACCTATTGCAGACCACATCAACAAGTATGATACCCTCTAGAATCGAATTCAACACTGGTGCTCCCTCTCCTCTGCCCATGACCTATATGATCTACCAGGTGTATTCAAAACGGTATTCTAGTTACAGGAACCCTAAGCAGCAGTTTTTCTCCGCTCCCTTCCCCAATCAATGAACATCATTGACAACCTGCCAGCTAAGGATGACCTTACTTGTGAACATGGCGACAATCAGTTGTTGGACATAAGACCATTGATTAGCCCTGAGGACGACAAAGCATATAAAAGCGCTAATGTCAAATTAAATGAAGGGAACCTCCCTGGAGACCTTAGGCCACATGCAAGGAATGTACCTACTGCAAAAAGCATTACCCCAGTGCTCACGCTGAAGGACATACCTGTAATGAGTGTAATAAACTCAAGGGCAACAACCAAATGAAGAAGGTAAAGTAAGCTTGGAGTACAGTAAAGATCGGCAAAGAAGAAATAGTTGGACCAGTCAGGTCATCCACATCCCTCATCTCTACGTAAAAGACTCGTCACCCACACAACTGGGTAATCAATATAGGCGCAAGCTCATGCCTGATCAGCAACCTAGACCTTCTTTTAAACTTTGAACCAAGTACTGGGACTGTATAACCTAGTCCCAGGTATCTCGAGAATCTCAAAGGTACTCTGAAGATACTATTAGGATAGGAGGAGAAGGGTCGATGGATAGGTCTTCAATAGACAAGGTAAAAGGTATGGAACTAATAGAGTGACTGTTTAACTTGTAGTATTTAAGATGATAGTCCTGTGAGGCTTGAGGGTCCGAATCCTAAAGGGATTGCAGGCTCTTTAAATACAAAAGATTGTCGCTAGGAAAACTAAATAAAGCCCTAACATCCTGTCCAACAAACATGATAACAGAGTGAGTATAACAAGGTAACCATATTCCGAAAACAGAGGGTTAAAAGCGACTGGATGGAGCTAACAAAACAAGTAATGGAATCCAAACAGGAAGGAACAAGAGATCGCTACTACTATAAAAATCCAGTAGGTATAGGAGGAGGATAGCGATACTCAAATGGGTAGAAGCAATGAGGGATTGTGATAAGTGAAACAAGGAATGAATAACCAGTTAGGATGTCATAACCAAGTAGAGAGGGACAACCAAATAGTTGCGCTTATCAGGTATAAACCCAAATAAGTAAAACCAACTTCAAGTTAGTAGTAATAGTAGAAACATAGTAGGATTCCGTTACATTTGCCTTAAAAGAAATAAAACAAACAAAGCAATAAGGAATATCATATAGGGCTTAATGACCAACCCCCCTTTGGAGCATTCCACTCATTTTCAAAACATATAACTAAATCTGTAAACATATATCCAACACTGGTATCAGGACCTTACACCTTTATAAGCCCCATAGAAGTGAAGATAATACCATGAAGTAGTTAACTTTCCATCAGAGATTCGTCCAAGGTGGAGAGTATTGTGCTGGTATCTGATTCTGGGTAATATGAGTCTTGGAGAGGTTTCCAAAATCCTTTAGGGTCAAGCTCTAGTGAGAGGGGGACATAGTGTGGTTTGTGAAGGGTCCAGGCTGAGAATGTCTGGCCATGAGACCAAGGGAGTCTGAAAGCTATAGATTTATTGTAGGTATCGAACCAGTAGGATCTGATGAGGGTGCTGGGGCCTTGTAGGTTATAGAGGGGTTCCCATGTTGCTTGATTTCGTTCTAGCCATTCCAATGGATCAAGAACTGTCTCTTTCTGCGATAGATTTGATATTTCAGTATCTTTTCAATATCCCATTGCTCTTGTCCACTGGCATCGATGGTGACAGGCTGTTTGAATATGGGTTCAGGTGTTCTGGAAAGGCGAAGGGGTTGGGTCTTAGGTAAATGCGAAGATGGTTGCGATAGATCCATGGGGGGATTCATGCAATGAATTGGGGGAGTATGAGTTTGTAATTGTTGTGTCTGTCATGTCCTTCGCTCACTGAGAGAGGTCCTAACCATGGTCCAACTAGCTTGTGATTTCATCCAACCTTATGGACATAGGGTGCTGACTTGTGAATAACTTCAGTTTGGTTAGGGATGATTGGGGGTCCATCCTTTCTTCTGTTTTCGCAGGAGGTGGTTTGGCGTAGTCTGGCCTTCTTAAGTGCATCTCTGGCAAGTTGTTGATTCTTCATGATCTGTGAGGTAATCTCGTCTGCTCCAGGTACTTAAGTAGGGAGAACACTGACACTAGAGAGGAGATTTGGTAGTCTGCCTAAGGTGATTTCGAGGGTGGGGAGTTCAGTGCTATCTCTAGGAGTTGCATTGATTGAAGTCTGGACATGAGGTAGGTGGCGAACCCACTTGATTCATTATGGGTTAACATAGTTCCTGAGGCATTGGCGAACAGTTCTGATTCTGCACTCAGTCTATGCATTGGTCTGGTCATGGTAAGCTGTAGCCATGTTGAGATCAACATTAAGGTTGGCCATAAGGTGTGTCCAAAAGCGGGAGGAAAACTTGGAGTCTCTGTCAGTGACTAGGGAGGTAGGAAAACCAGGAATGGGGATTACTCGCTCAATAATGGTT
This sequence comes from Tuber calosporum, assembly GCA_003316355.1. Classification (NCBI taxonomy): domain Eukaryota; kingdom Fungi; phylum Ascomycota; class Pezizomycetes; order Pezizales; family Tuberaceae; genus Tuber; species Tuber calosporum. The sequence goes on from QFET01003744.1 coordinate 127,387, forward strand.
AGGGCGGTTTCGACAGTAGTGATGTTCTGGGAGACTGGTATGAGGTAGGTAAAGCCACTGAATCGGTCCAACACAACTATAATCAGTTCAAGCTTGGAACCGCTAGGGAAGGGTCCTTTAAAGTCAATTGCAAAAGACGAGAATGGCTGCCTGGGGACAGGTAGGGGTGTGAGTGGTAATTCAGGGAGAGTGGTAGGTTGCTTGTTGAGCTGGCATAGGTGTCATCTGCGGAGATAGTCTTTGAAATCGTTGCTCATGGAGAGCAAGTAGAAGTGTCTTGAAGCATAATCAGTGCTTTTTCTGCGAACCCATATGTACCATTTGTTCAGGGGTAATACGCACAATTTCGCTTTTGTGTTAGCACCTTGGTAGCTTGCTTCATAGGGGACATAAGGACAGTCTCTACTGTCCTCATTCCCTCTTCTGACAAGAACTCCCTCAAATAAGAGCCAGTCAGGGTGGTTGATATCCTTGGTAACTACCTCAAGGAGAGGGTCATTGTGGGTAGCATTTCGAATGCTGGAGTACCATTTTCCTTTCTTGTAGTTGGTAAGCTGAAAAGCGCGCATGGTCAAGCTGTGAAGAGGCCAGATCAATGAAGCAGTCCTCTTAATCGACAGGTGCTTCTAGGGTAGGTAGGTCCCATCCATGGTCGAAATCCGGTATTTCTCTTTCTTTTCCCTTATCAATAACTGTATGCAAAACTGGGTAGCTATCATCATCATGGAGGCGAGGAGGAATAGCCCAACTATGTTCTGCACTACGCTTGGGATGATGAGGGGAGACAAAGCCGGAGGAAGTGTAGAGATGCAAGGGTCAAGGAATATCACGACATCATGAGGGAAAGTATCCTTTATTCGTTCCATTGATATGCGTTTGGCATTCGTCCCAGACACAGGCAGTCCAGCGCAAAGCTCTTTGTCTATTTGATTCAAGAAATCGGTCCAGTTCTTTGCCTGGGGGTAGAGGAGGGATTGTTGTGGGCGGAGGTTCAGGTTCAGAAGGTGTGCTGCTGGAGGCGATATTTTCGAAGGTGGTGATTGCAAGGGATTCCAATTGGGTGGTAGAATCATTAATAAATTTAAAGCAGTTGGTGATAGCATCTGGATGCAGTGGTTGGTCTATATCTCCTGGAGTATTATTAATTCTTGCCGCAAGGCCAGCCAGTTGAGCTTTAGCACACTCAATAAGTACTATAGCATGGGATGGCTCTAGGAGGTTGCGGAGATAGGAGGAGTTCTCGGCGATTTCACAACCTTGAATGGCATTGGTTGCAAGCTCCCGGGTATCTGCTGCTTTGTCCATGGATTGTTCAACAGAATCTGAATAGTGACTTGATTCTTGGGAGCAAGAGGGGTTTGAGCTGGTGCGATGGTTTGAGTTCCATATAGAGTGTTGTTCTGGAGTAAGAGTGGAAGTGCGTACTTGAAGAGTGAGGGCAGAAGCTGGGTCTAGTGCATGGGCAATGTTGAGGTAGTGCCTTGATACACTATTCATGGAGGAGGAGGGGGCCTTCATGGGTTTCTTCTTTGTAGGGTCTTCGAGTATTTTGTCTTCTACAGCTGGGGTGTCTTCATAGATCCTTGATAGTGCATCTGCAAGGATATTGTCTTTGCCAGGTATGTGTAAGATATCCAAATGATAAGATTGCAGGAAAATGTGGATCTAGTTGGGCGGTAAGGTAGGTCTGTACACTTCAAGAAAAAGGATAATGCCTTGTTGTCATATACAACAGTGAACTTGGTGCCATATAGAATCGGCTGGAATGCCTCAATGGCATCCACAGTCGCCAAAAGTTCCAATTCATAGACAGGGTAGTGCAGCTGACTTGTTGTAAACCTTCTACTGTGGAATGCGGCATGGTATGCTTTCTCTGGTGAGGGTCCTAGGCCAACCCATGCTCCTGATCCAACCTCAGAAGCGTTACTAATAAGGTAGATTGGATCAGCTGATGTCTCATATGAGATGGAGTGGAGCGGAATTGTCTCCTTGGCCAGGAGCTTAACCTGTTTGAAGGCTTCCTCATGCAGGAGTTGCCATTCAAACATATCTTTAGGAATTAGGTGCGAGAGCGGTGCAGTGGTGGAGGCAAGATGTGGAAGGAACTGTGTATGATATATAACAACTCCAATAAATGTCTGAATAACCTTTTTCGATTTTGGTATAGGCCAGTCTTGGTTAGATCAAATTTTTTCTGGGTTTGCATGAATTCCTCTTTCATATATAACATGTCTTAGGAGTGAGAGCTTGGTGGCGTATAATATCCACTTGGCTGGCGATGCTTTGATTTGGTGCTTCTTTAATCTTCCTAAGACTATTCTGATGTGCGAAATAAGGTCCTCGACTGTTTCTGAGTAGATGGTAATGTCATACATGTAGGCATAAACAAATTTTCGAATAAATCCATCTAGGACTAACTCTATAACTCTCATAGCTGTAGCAGGGGCGTTTGCATCTCCTTGCAGCATAACTCTGCATGCAAAGTATACAAAGGGTGTCTTGATGGTATTGTATTTCTTATCGCAGGGCAGAACTCGAATTTGGAAGTATCAATTTGCAAGGTCTATGGTGGATCTGACCTTTGCTCTGGCAACAGTTCTGAGTATCATAGCTTGGTTGGGAATCACTCCATAGTCCTTGATAGTAATATCATTCCAGGGTACAATGTGGCCAAGCAGTCTGATTTCGCCATTGGGTTTGAGCAAGGGGAATATGTTGACTGGGTTGTGTTCCTCACTTGGGCAAATGATACCTTTTGCTCTCCAGTCTTCGCTTAATGCTCTGTATGCTGGCATGATCTTGGCAGGAAATGTGAAGAATCTAGGATTATGGTCGGAAATTTTGTCTTTAAGCTGGATGTGGTGGTTACATCTCTCAAAGGTGGTAATTTCGCTGTTTTCTTAGTAGGGAATTCTGTCAGAAACTCAGAAATGAAGTCTGGGCAATCTGCTTCATTCATTGCAGAAAATCATGCGTGAGTTGCTTTCTTGCAGGACAAGGTGATTCCTTTGTCAGTGAATGTGATAATAGATTTTCTGAAATCTATTACAGCATAGTGTGCGGTAAGGTAAGGCATTCCTAGGAACATATCATAGTTTTCAAGGAAAGAGAAAAGGACTTCAGAGATATCGCTGCTTTCCTTGTCAATCTGGATCACAGTCTTTCCAACATTTTTGATTGCTGAGCGAGATCCTTAAAGTGCCATCTTCAGGTTGACTGGAGTTTCGAGGTCTCTGGTAGGGATTTGGTGGGTAGAGGGAAACTTTCCAGAGTTTAACTTGTCTCCTGTGATAGCTGTATCGAATAGGGCCTTTGTTTTATGACCATTGACTGTGATGTATGCTTTGAGGGCTTGGGATTGAGTTCGACTCGGTCCTGCATGGTATGTGGTAACTGTGACTGATTCCTTTGTATTGGAATCATCTTCCTCAGTGTGGTATGTTCTCCAGACATTTTGGGGTCTCCTGGATCCGCCAGGGCCTCCATTGCTTCGCTGCTGGGTTCTCCTAAGCTTCTTCTTCTCGAAGCAGTTATCGGATTAGTGTCCATGTTTTCCACAATGGTAACAGTCATTGTCACTTCTGCGCCGTTCCTTCCCAACCTGGGATACTCTTGGATGTTGAGAGGTATTGTTGGAGAATCTTGGTTGATTTCGCTGGGTGTTATTCTGTGGGCGCTTGGGTGCTTGTTGGGAAACTGCATTAGCGGTGGCATTTCCTTGACGATTGACATACAGTCCTGAAGAATGGCCAAATGCATCTCGCTATTCTGCTATCTCCACAAGCTGGTCAAAGCAGGTGTCAAAAGTGATGAGTGATGTCACTTCTTGCTTGAGCTTGATATCCATGGCATCTAGGAGTCTCTGCATTGCTGAATAGTCCGAAATTGTTCCAGGGGAGAGACAGTCTCTTTAGGTTTCAAGTCTGATTACAGTGTCAGTGATCTGTGCTGTATTTCCGCCAGTAGTTTTCTGACTTGTAGCCAATATTCATAGATGGGATCAGTGGATGTGGAAGGAAGAAAGTTGACCTGGAATTTCTGTTTGAGTCCAGCAACTGTGTGATCTCCTTGAGATACTTCATATTGGGTGAATTTATCGAGGGCTTTCTCTCTGGAATAGGCTCCAGAGTATTGCACGACTTCAGGGGCATCCTCAGTTATGCCAAAGCTGGCGATGTATTGATAGTCTGTATTGAACCATGAGTTGATTCTGAATTTGTCACGATCTTTCCATCTCCTTTGAATGTAAATGGTAAAGGCCATTTAGGACGATTATTGCCCTCTGGAGGGACTGACATGGTATTGGGTACCGGACTTGGATTACTTGGTGGACTTGGTGGACTAGGTGGTCTTGGTGGTCTAGGTAAATCGTCTAATGCAGGGCTTGGTTCTCTGGGTTCTCTTGGTACACTGGGTAGTCTAGGTGGCTATGCTGGGGCTCCTCGTCCTGGAGCGTCCTCTGGACTGCAATCTGCTTCTGATTCTGAGCAGGGTTCCATATTAGATTGGACTTCTTGATAGAGCTCTTCTTGGACTTGTTCTGGGACTTGTTCTTGGACTTGGGCTTGATCTTGGTCCTCTTCTTCGCTGCTGCTGCTACTAGTGAAGATAGTTATAAGTCCTCAGATGGTGGTGCAGGTAATGGTACTGGGGCTTGAGTGTGGGGTCCTAAGGAGGATGTTACCGATCCTCAGGTGAAGTGTCTTCTGGTATCTCTTGGAAGCGAAATGGTTGCTAGCTAGGGTGAGCTGGTCTCGCCAGGAGTCAGCTCAAGGCCTTCTTGGGAATCAGGGAGGTGTACTAGTACTGCTGGGTCAAGGTAGGCCAAGGGTGATCAGTCCTCTGCCGAAGATCAAAGGAATACTTGAGTCTAGGTCAAAATATGTAACCTACTCCCATGTATCTTGAGAATCCCAAAGGGACTCTGAAGATACTATTAGGATAGGGGGAGAAGGGTCGATGGATAGGTCTTCAATAGAGAAGGTAGGAGGTATGGAACTAATAGAGTGACCGTTCAACTTGTAGTATTTAAGATGATAGTCCTGTGAGGCTTGTGAGTCTGAATCCTACAGGGATTGTAGGCTTTTAATTACTAAAGATTGTAGCTAGGAAAACTAAATAAAAGCTCAAACATCCTCTAAAACAAATATGCTAACAGAGGGAGCATAACAGGGTAACCATATTCCGTAAAGAAGAGGGTTAAAAGCGACAGGATGAAGCGAACAAAACAAGTCATATAATCCAAACAAGAAGGAATAAGAGATTGTTACAACTATACAAATCCTTTAGGTAGAGCAGGAGGATAGCGATACCCAAATGGGTAGATGCAAGGAGGGGTAGTGATAAGTGAAACAAGGAAAGAATAACCAGTTATGATGTCATAACCAAGTAGGAAGGTACAACCATATAGTAGCGCCTATCAGGTATAACACCAATAAGGCTATCCCTAACATTAAGTCAGTATTAATAGTAGAAACATATTAGGATTCCGTTACAGACTGTTAGGTTGGGCGATTATTCGGTCATAGAATCATGTGGCTGAGGAACAGTCAGGCTCATGGCCAAAACTTCTAACGCTCATATATACGGTGTATTCCTAAAACAAGGTCACTGTGTTTGTGAAGTTAGGTCTAAGTAACCTCTTGTCATAGCCTGCTATTATTTCCTTGGGGAATGGTTTTTCATTACGTAGTAAAGAGAGGGATATGTTTGTATACAGGGAGAATAAAAGAGAAGTGATATGGGGAAAGCTTGACTATCAAGACTATGTTGTGCACGAAGAGAAAGTAGTGGCGAACAAGATCAGTTACCAACAGTGGTATGAAGCCTTCGACCATCCTTACCCATCCTACCTCAAAAGTACAAACTACTCAGACAATCCAAGTGTCCCCGAAGTTCCGAAAGATCTGCACAGTGAAACCTACATTACATCCAAATCAACAAAAGGCAAACCCGTAACAACTGCAAAAAGAAGTGAAAATCCCTCTGCGTTAATCCACTATTAATTTAGTGCAAAATTCTCTAACCCGTCCTTCGGAAACTCCTAGTACTATATCTACTTTATCGAAGATTTTACCTGGTACACGTGGATTTATCGTCTTAAAGCCAAATCTGTTACCGTTAAAGTATTCAGCCAATTTATCAAAGGAAGACACACCTACGACAACACTACTATTAAACGATTCAGGACTGATAACAAAGGAGGAGAATATATCAACCAGTATATGACAACCATTTTGGAAAAACTATGTATCATAGATGACAAAATACCTCTGTATTCTCATTAGTCTAATGGTGTTGCCGAACTGTGCAATAGGACCATTATCACATCTATACGCTCTATGTTATCAGGTCTTACAGTGCGTTTATGGGCTGAAGCAGTTACAACAGAAATGTACCTCCAGAATATCCGGCCTATCTGATTCATAGGAAAACCAATGCCCTATGAATCTCTCTACAATAAGAGCCCGATAGTAAATCACCTAAGCCCCTATGGGACCAAATGCCTTGTCCATATATGTGAGAAGATGAGAAAACCAGGAACAAAGTTACAGCGCAGTGCCAAAACAGGATACCTTGTTGGATATACTTCCTTCAGCAAGATATTCCGTATATACATACTATCATTGCACAAGATCTCAGAAACGCGTCAGCTCCTCGACACAACCAGAACTATACTCCCACTGGATCCCCAGGAACCACCACCCTCATCATAGACCTTTGCAACAGTCAACCCACCTTCCTACCAAAGAGCACTGGCACCCGATAAGGCTCTATGATAGGAAGAAAATGACAAACCAACCAACCAAGTACATCCACCTCCACCGCGTGAACATCCTAAGATTATTACCGTCACCATACTCCGGAAGAAATACGGGATGCTGCTGTATTGGAAGTACAAGCGGAAAATCCTTGTGAGAAACAGACCAGATCTGGCAGAACCATTCGCCTACCACAAAACCTTTGCAGAAATGTCAGTGTACCATCTGACGAGGATCCTAAGACGTACAGGCAAGCAGTAAATAGCTCGCTTAAGGAACAATTGACACAGGTAATGGACAAGAAAATAAAGGCACTTGAGAAAAGTAGTGCTTTCGATGAAGTAGATAACCCAATAGGACAGCAGATTATTGACAGTAATTGGGTCCTTAAGACCAAGCGAAATGCCGATAGTAGATTAGAATGGTGCCATGCTAGGGTTGTTGCCAAACGCTTCTCACACATATAGGGGTTTGACTTTGAAGATACAATCGCTCCGCTTTTCTGATATGAATGACTCCGCTTCCTCCTTGCTATGTGTGTTAAAAACAGATGGCGACCATGTCAATTTCATGTCAAATCTGCATTCCTTTATGGTGAGTTGAAAGAAGAAGTTTACCTGCGACAGTTTCCTGGGTTTTGATATTGAGAAAAAGTATGGCAACATAACCAATGTCTCTATTGACTTAAGCAATCTGCAAATGAATGGTACGCTCTCCTCGCAAGATACTTTAAATCCAAATATTTTGCCTCATCCACCATTGACCCATGCATGTTTGTACAAGGTAAACATGACATTTACGTCTTGGTTTACATTGACGACATCGGTATATACTCTGCCAACACCCTTCTAGCTACTTCTCTCATCGAAGACGTGAAAATGACATTTAAGATTACGGACTTAGGGGAATCTACATTCCTACTTGGCCTAAATATCACCTATACAACAGACGGGATACATCTTGGCCAGCAAGATACATCAAGTCAGTCCTCGAGCGATATGCATTGGAAAACAAACGGCCTGTCTGTACACCCTTACCGAAAGGAATACACCTCTGGAAAGGGACCGTAGATGAACAGATACCAGACATATCCATATACCATTCGATAATAGGATCACTTATCTACCTGTCTACTGGTGCCAGATCCAATATAGCATATCGAAAATCCTTTCTAGCACAATTTTATTCATGCAATACTGAATTCCACCTAAATGCCGCTAAACACGTCCTTTGGTACATTCATGGTACAAAAGACATTGGACACTTCTACCCTTATACAACTACAAACACTATGTCCACCTATGTGGATGCGGACATTGCAGCTTGTCTTGAGAGCCGCCACACCTTCTCAGGCTATGTTATTCTATTTAGAAATGCCAGTATATCCTGGCGGTCCACGAAGCGAGGCTCAGTTGGAACATCTACTGCGGATGCCGTCTAGCTAGGTATGTCCCTTGCATCTAGGTAAAACCAACGGTACATCAAAGTTCTTAGTGACATCTGCCTTACAACATCGATTGCTATACATGCCGACAATCCTTGCTCAAATTTTCAGGCAACCAACCATCAACTAAATGAATGAACAAAATATATCGATATCCATTTTCACACAATTGGAGAGAAGATCGTTAATGGGTCTTTCACACTCCTGAAAGTTGCGTCCTCAGATACCTTTTGGACATTTGGACCAAGGAAGTTGCGAAACTGGCACATGAACGGATGATGAGATTGTTGGGCTTTAGATAAGGAGGGGAAGTGTTGAAATTATTCATTTCGTTTCATTTGTATAATTCCTATGGTAATTTTGTTTATGTCCCTACTTGCTTATTTCTATTCTACGGAGTGAAACGATGGATATTACTACAGCTAGGGTATATCATATTCTCAGTTATATTTCATGATAATGTTTGCGGATTAGTACGTATATTTCTCATGTTATGTGCTGGATTTCACAGTTATCTTTCCATGTATAGGGACATTTTGCTGGTATTGTATCATGTGTTATATTTCATCTAATTTTGCGCACACCACTTCATATTACGCATATTTTTGGAATTTCCTTTGGTAGTTTAATTGGTCAAACATGTTCGCACTTTTGTTTCTTACAATGTTTTCCCTATTTTTGTTACTGAGTACACAGAGGATTTGCACCTGGATAAATAGCTGGTTGCCGCCTACTTTATTTAGTTTATTAAGGACAAGAACTACCACCAATCTACCTTCCTACTACAATACTCCTCACACAACCGTTCACATAGTATATCTTTAATACTGGGTTGTTTTTTCGTACTCATACTAACAGATTGTCCTAATACACAAAATTTTAATATCCTCAACGTCGATCTTGCTGTCAAGAACCATAACATGTGTCCTTGCAGGATAAACAATAAGTGCTTGGAGAACTATTCCAGATCCTGAAACAGCTTCAATATCAGTGACCCAACTGCGGTCACCATCCGGAATAACCTTCAGATTCATCCTTGATGTTCTGCAAATGACCTGCGAACTATCAGACAACACAGGGGCAAATCCCTTCTCATCCATATTCCAAATATTCTCATCTAGAACATGAAACTAGTAGCGAGTATTGTAAACCCGATTGAGGTTCAATTCAAAGGATAAAAGGTCTGTAGCAAGTGCAGTGTCCTTGTCTAGTACCTTCCCAACCTTAAATTTAATTTCTGGATGCTGAATTAAAAACAGTTGTATCCAATTCTCTCTTACCTTCTGTGCTTTTCCATGATCTTTCAAAATGACAAAGACTCTTTGATACAAATGAGAGCGACATGGAGGCCTCCCATAATCATTCCACTTTTCAACCCACTTAACTAAGTCCATCCCTGTTCATTGCTGAACAGTTGCTGATCGGGATAGTATTGAATTGCTGGCTGCGTGCGTTATTGAATCCGCTTGTTTAGTGTTGGGTTAGGAATCCCAAACGGTTGACTTTCTTTGCGAAGTGAGAGTCATGGAGTACTTCGTAGAGCTTTACAATCCTTTGCTATCCTGTCCTCTTGACCTGCTTTCATTTTAGGCATTCTTTGGTATAATCTTAGCTTTTTTGTACAGTTGTAACTCAAAGAGGCAAGGAGATCGCTAGGGAAAAATATTTGTCAAAAGTTGTTATATTGAATTCAGTTGCTTACTTTATAAATCTTAGATTTTGAGGCAACAACTGATAAAACCAATGAGAATACTCTATCCATTATTTATCCTTGAGCAACAAAGGGATTAATGCAGCTCATGGGCTTTTGTGATTGAATATAGTGATATTTGTAACAATTTTACAATTACTTCAATAATAATGACTAAACTGTATATATTTTAACAATTATTTCATATAATTAATGCTTATCTCAAACACACATTCTCTTAACGTCTTATATATGAAAGAGTTGGGCATTGTAGTTGAATTCACTATTTGTTTCTCAATATATAATAGAACCTAATGACCTATCACTAGGTGAGGACACATAACACCCCCGATTACGTTATATAGTTTCTGGATTTACTCTCATGCTTTAGAGTTTCGGGGTATACAAAGTCCTCTGGTAAACTTACCCTTACTTTGAATTCATAATCAAGTCTTACTTGATTAACATGGATATGTAACAAAATTTAATGAAACCAGACCATTTCTATTGGTCTTCCTCCAGTAAAGCAAATAACAAAGGAAATAACAAAGAACTCATTTAAAACTCTTGAAAAAAGGAGCCCATAACTCAATTATGTCCTGACTCCTTGATTCTGCCTTGAATTTAGGAATAAATGACGGGACTCAGCTACTTAAATCCTCCTATCTTAGTACAATTTTTCTGCTGGCCAACATATAATTGGTGATAGACAACTTTTCAGGTTTCTTGAACATTGAACTTTGTTCAGCCTAAGTTGTCACTACTATTGGTATCAACTTCCACTATTGCATATTATCATGGGACCATGTTAGACCTTTTGACAACTGCGGATACAGCCTCAATTAGCTGATGCTTGGACACTGTCACTGTCGAGATGATGGACTCCTAGTAACTCCACTTACATATCGGTTTAAGGGATGGCACTATTGGTTTCCGAGCTGTGCAAGGTGTCTAAATATTACTATGAGTTGTGCTGGGTAACCATTGTTTCGAAAGACAATGATTATGAATCTGAGTTGTCTAAAATTTGCCTAAGTTGATTTGTTACTCTGATTTATAGACCTAGGAGGGTTTGGCCGTAGTCAGCAAGGTCTAAGATGTAAGTTCTGGGAGATAAGTGCTGCCTTGCATTGTCACTTAGCAACATATAACATATCTTCGCTTAGCTCTTGCTTGCTGGTTTTTATCCTTAATAACTTTATGGTTAAAGGACAGAATTTCTTCCAGTGGATCTCTCATATTGCAAAGCACAGTAAGCTAGTGAATAGATTCTAGCAGTTCTGGAGTCTATAGCCCCCTAGTATTCCTCTATTCAGCTGTCATACCAATACGAGCCTTTTCCTTCAGTCTGCGATCATTGTATTTTAACTCATTGTGAAGACCTAAGAGTGTATCGCACAATGGTATACCTCTTATGGCTAAATAGTCAAACCATTTTCTTCATATGTAGAGGGGTACTGATCTAGGTAGCTGTCAAAACTGAACTCAAGGGAGTATATGAATCCACCCCATGTACTGAATTCACTCCTATTGGTAAAAGGGACTATGAATCCCAAAGTATAATAGTAGCTAATGTGCACCTGCATCATTTGGTACTATTTCTTTGCGGCCCCTTGAAGGAGCCAGATGAAAATTCTAATTTAATGTATATCTCACAACTTCTAGTATCGTATCAAATCAAAGATAATTTCGCATTTTGGATGAATTACTGAATGGTAAAAGGGTTTCCTTTAAACTCTACCTCAAACACTACATCGTGTTCTTTTGCATAGTATGAGATTTCTTGTTCACCTTGAGAAGATGGTTGGTCTAGGCTTTACATCAGTCATCCTATTGTTGCTTATTAGGCATTTTCAATCACGACTTCTGTTCCTAAAGGAATGCACCTAGAACAGTCAGGAATGAAGAGCATGCATCACTACTACTTAATGAGTTTGAATAATGAATATTTCTACCCTCTAAGACATTACTGCATACAGCAGATATATTACCACCTGCCCAGCATCGGTTCACTACACAAACCCCTCGATCTTCCAGAATATTGCCGCAATGGTCTTCTGAATTAGGTTATTTGCCCTCCACATTGAAGTACTGTTGAAGAAAAGAGGGTAGGGTAGGAGATCCAGTACTACCAGGACCTCATCAACCCACTGTGAATTAATTGTTGCAAGGTGGACATGGTCAAACGTTGGTATGGTCTTCTGCACTAAAGGTATTACAATAGATCTTTAACAACTTATGACCTAGGGGTAAATGTGTTGAATAGATACTAGGGTCATTTTTACAAGGGGCCTAATCGTATATCACATGCCCTGTAGGTCCTGCAACAATCCATTAAGTAGATGAACATTAAGCTCTAGCAAATTCACTAACTGCCCCTGAATACCTTCTCTTTCCAGCAATGGTAGTACGCTAGGCTGGAGACGGTTGGCATTAGGTGCGTGCAAGGTATAGGCGGTTTTGTGGTATCGTGAGCTAGCCAGTGGCCTCTAGGACTCCATACACATATTTTGCTTCTAAAACTAACATGACTGTAGTTGGCAGTGTGAGATATGTAGCAGCCACCATGGATGCCTTAGACTTGGAAGAGGTTTTCTGCAAATTTAATGCAGCAAGTAAGGATGATCTGTGCTCGCTGCGTAAAGAGCTAGGAGAGTGACTCGAAAATGGTGCTTCAGCAGTTGAAGTAAAAGGCCTAACCACAATTTGGCTGTACTGAGGCCAGGTCCTAAATGCTGCTTTGCGTATGGTGTTACAGGTTTATACCTTGCCACATTAACTATTAGTAGTGTAAAACACAGTGCAAAGATCACAGGTGCTATTTAGACCAATGGCAGTAGGGAACCTTGATTCAAAATTCCACCGCTTTCTGACTCAATACTGACTCCCTGCTTCACATCTCACTATCTGTCCTCTAAAAGACCCATGAGTGCTTGGCCTGACATGACCTACTATCAATAGGCTTTCTGTATCTTCTTCACCTTGTGTGTGGCGAAGTAGACCCCTTGCTCGTCAACATTAATCTGAAATCTTCACCAAAGCATCAGTGTTAGGACTGTGCTTCTATGAACCTAAGGCCTGTTTTATGTAGGGTTTAATGATCTAAGATTACCTGTATAAATCGTCCAAAGATAACCCCTTCAGGGACTGCCTCAGGACGCATCATGGATGGATTGTGCATCATGGATGCTATTAGTCCTGTTGGACGGGAGTGTATTATAATCATCATTCCTCAGGCAAGTTAATTTTAGCTACCATGATCAACTTTCCAACTTATTTTCAACCAAGCCCCTTTGAGATGCAATAACATTGTAGTCCATGAGGGGACTGGTTTTGCAAGATTGCGTAGTGCCTTGTGAGCATGTAAGAGAGATTTGAGATATAATACCCTCCACCATGGGCTACTTCTTGCAGGCATAGTTATTACTGCTTCTATATATCATGAAATAGTTGTTAGGAGCCACATTTATCAGGAGAGAGTTAAGTGAAGTTGTTAACAAATAGTGTCATGGATGGTTCTAATAGGAATATGGATCTCCTGGTTGCAACCATACTCAAAGACTCCAAGTAAAATTCACTATGGGTAATGATAAAAGTCAATAAATCCTGCTGTAAAACTTAATATCATTAAGCTAGACCTTACTTCAATTGAGTTAAGCTTGGATAAGTAGTTTTTCATCAAAGTAGAGTGCCTTTCGCCTTTACTAAACAAGAAATATGAAATGTACAACAACTATCCCTAATCAGACTCTTTAAGAGGACCCTTCTCCATCTATGGTTCATCAGAAACATAATCCTTCCAGAATTAACTTTGGAGTTGGTAGCTGGCTCGGATAAGCTCAGTCTTGCAATCAGCATGGTCTTCTACAATGTGTCACACATATGTCTTTAGGAGAGGAAAGTCTTCCAAATTACTGCCTTGTCAGTGGCTAATTGATAATCTGACTATGGACTAATACCTAATTGCCAGACTTACTGTCCCTATGTTATACACGTCTATGCCAGCTCTCTAGTCAACATGGTTTGCTTATATAACAAAATCCTATTATGTTTCTACTATTAGCACTCACTAGCCATTGTATGTTACTTATTCGAGTTTATAGCTCATAACCTCTACTATTTCGTTGTCCCTTCCTATGGTTCTGGAAGACTAGCAGTTGACCCAACTTTCACTTTAAAATTGTTATAATTTTTTGTCTCGCTACAACCGCAATCCAGATATTACAACTTCTTTTACTGGTTATCTTTTACCAAGAATTATCACTGAACAAGGATATACAAAATAACAAACAGATCATATATTATATGTATTATATTCAATATGAAAATTGTGATCATGCTTTGCAGTTTCATGATAGCAGTGTAAAACTTATTGTAATATGCTAGTAGTATTAGTAGCTCGTAGGTAACATGAAGGTCTACGTCACAAATTCGTCTATGTGTCAAATACCTTGTAAATACATAATGCTTGAATTCTTCAGAAAACTATAAATAATCTTATTTCGATAAGCATCCATCATCCTTGATTTTCTCTTAGAATACTTCCAGATCAATTTGTTGGAAGAATTGGCTAAAGCCTCTGGAACCACTTTAACCAATCCTACAAATTTATAGTTACAATATGTACCTGCATACACCTTTGCAGGGCCCCAAAAGTAATCAATAAAGTTCGGTTCACAGTGGTAAACTGGATAAAAAATAACCAAATAGCCAGCGCTCTCAATTGTCTCCTACAATTGTCCTTTTAGAGCTTGAAAGTCTGGTTGAGAGTATAGAGTTGCTCAGGCAAAAATGATTGGGTATTTACATACTTACATGTAGGGTTAAGCTAACTTGCTTTGGTACTATTTCCCAGTATAGACAACTGAGCCACAAACCTTTCCGTATTTGGCCAAAGTACTCTTTCCTCTAAAACAATGCATACAACTTTCAGTCTGCTCTCAGGAAGTATCATGGACAGTCTCTGAACCAACCTAGTTTAGTAGAGCCCATAAACCATGTATCACATAAGGGAACTGATTTATTTCCACCAGGTCCATGGTTGATGTTCCCTGTTCGCAATGCATCAGATTCATACTTTTGATGGCTTTTGGTATTGTCAAATGCAAACAATGCCTGACACCCAGGAAAGTCTCTATCAAACCCTGGTATCGCTTTAGAACATAGCTGCTTCAATAACAAATTACCTGTCCAGCATGTATTGCCACCACATTGAGGTATTTCACATACAGCTCTACCTCTCAGCAATCCTACAGGTGTTATGAAATCAGAAACATACAATCCTTCGCCACGAACCTTTAACCTCCATAAAGTAAGATCTGCATTAATCCAAATAAGATTTCTTCAATTGTTGAATTAAATGTAGATTCATTGTGGGTGACAAATACAATCAATTTATCACCTGGCCTCTACTCTCTTTCGGTAGGCCACAGGTTTTAATCCCACTCCCACAGATTTGATTCAAGATATGCCAGCCTGGGAAGGCACACAGTTTGCCAGTATTCTAGTATATCACTGCGTTGATGGCCATGTTTATAAATCGCATTAAGCACCTCCTTCCAATTACATTCTAGTTTAGCAAGCCAGGCACCTCCTGCTTAACTTGATAAAGCCCTCTAGAGGTATTGTATCACACCATCTACAGTTTATATAGTGACTTGGTCATTTTCACAATGGTTGTCATTAGGAAATTCATATTCATCATAATTGGTCACTGCATGTGCTACACTGTTAGAATCTATTGATAAACGAAGTATGAATTAATGTTTAGTAGCCCTACAATTGGTTACAATTAAATCAAATCTCTCATATCTATTAACCAACCTTCTTCCGCTTGCGATATCTACTCTTTCATTGCAAATACTGTGCCCTTAACAGTCACCTGTCACAAATCGTGACTTAAGCAATAGGGAATATTTTACTTGACTCACGATTTGTGAGATCATTTATGATTATGATGTTTGATTTGATTTATTGTTTCATGACTCACGATTGTGAGGTAATATGATGTTATGAGTTTCGCACCTGACTACAAGTATGAGTCAGGGGTTTCACGCATGTGACGCCTTTAGCGCACATGACCTTTTATGGAAATTGGATACTATGGGGAATGTATACTATGACTCAAATTGTGAGTCATAGGATGTTTGTTATACTATGACTCACACGGCAGTCATAGTAAAGAGGGGACTCATGGTAAAGTCACCAGGGTTAGGGTTGTGTGAAGAGCGCCTATATAAGGAGGGTCACGGACACAGATAGCTAGCTCTTCACACAACTACCTAAGTTACTTCCTATGTTATATTTTACCTATTAGTTCAATCTATACTCTACTCTTA
>QFET01003745.1:0-11042 GCA_003316355.1 Tuber calosporum
CAGGCTACCGCTTAGGCTCTATTGTATATCCGTTCACACAGGCTAGCGCCTGTTACAATTATGGTTATTATCGATCACTTTACCTCCTACACTCATCTTATACGAACTAAGGACTCTGCCACCTCTGAAAAAGTATTTAGCAAGCTACAGATTACTATATTTGATGTTCATAGACATCCAGTAAGTATAGTACTGGACCAAGACTCCTGCCTTACCTCTAAGTTCTGTTCTTAGATGATGAAGTCAATGGGAATCCAGGTCTAAGTGGCAACTCAATACCACCACCAAACCAATCACCAGGTAGAGTGTCAGATTCGCACCCTTAAACAGATGATGAGCAACATCATCAACAAAAGACAGAATAACTTGTCCAATGCCCTCCTAGCGATAGCACCAGCCAAGAATGGTACACCCCATGAATCGTTAGGAATATATCCATAACAAGTCCTCAATGGATTCCCTTGGAGGGTCTTCAATCCTGTCCTCAGATCTGGCAGCAAAGTACCAGTAGTGGACAAGATCTTGAATGCCTTAGAAGCTACCAGGATGGAAGATTATATGGCCAGAAAGCATGCCACATTCCGGCAGACTGTACAATCAGAAAATAAGAACCCCTATCGAAGACGATTCAACATTGGCACCAGAGTTCTTGTTTCAGGATGCCATAAAACCTCTGCCCCTGGACGATCCAAGTAACTAGAGCCTTGTGGGTTTAGGCCCTTTAAGGTCCTAGAGGAGGACTTAGGTAGTAATAACTACAAGCTAGAATTGGTAAAGAGAATGGAGCGCCTGAACCCATACTTTCATATCTGATTCCTCAAGGAACACCATGAGAATAATCACAATAGATTTGCATCAAGAAGGATGGATAGGCCTGCCCTACTATTCATCTACAATGTAGTAGAATGGGAAACAGAGGAGATACTGGATAATCAACTACAGAACAACAGAGTTGAGTTCCTAGTATACTTGAAAGGGAATGAATGGACAGATGACTCTAGGGAACCTATCGAGAACCTGGAGAACTTAATGGAAATCATAACAGAATATTGGAAAGAAAGACAACGCATAGAACCGATGCTTAAGATCACCTCCCACTATGTCAGGACCTCTAGGGAGCGAATGGAAGTCTCTACAATCCCTTGCCCTAGAACCAAAGTACCACACCATATCTGGCAGCACTATCACAATGAGAGATATTATTCTGTAGGCTCGAATGATAGCTACTTTAACACTGATCATGATTCTGTGCTCAGGCCTTGGGAGAGCAGCGAGGAGGCCTATAGCCTTTACAGAAGATAGGGTTTGTTCAGAATTGGGGAATGTAACATATGTAAATATTATGGTACCTGTATTTCCATTCATGCTAGGCTTTCCTTCGTTCGATTGCATTCCTTTGGTTCGAGTTCTTTTGTATTTGATTTTCCTACCAGAATCTCTAGATTCCGGCACTCAGATTACTGTATGCTTAGGAGGATCGCCTGGATTGTGACCAAGGAGTTCCAACAGAGGGAACAGGTCCTGTATGCTGGCAGTAGGATAGAGGCAGTGTTGAGGGAAAGCCCCAGGCTTTCCAGGACTATGGCAGGCCGACAGGATTCTGCTAGCTGTACACTCACCGGTAATAATAGTGGCAGCGGGTTTCCAGAGCCTAATCTCTTGCAAGACAGTTTTCATATATTTAAGAATGGTCCCCTGGCTAGTATGAGATATCAAACTTCAGAAAGATGCCTGTACAGTCCATACACTTGGTTGAACAGCGATCCAATTGTTCCCCTTCGCCCAATAAACTACTCTAATGTACTCCCCTTGTCTTCGCCTCTCCGCATATCTCCCTTAGACACCAAAGGGATAGCTGGCTACTGCTTAGCCTTCTAGTATAACTGTTTATACTGGCAAGCTCCTGTTACAAGCTTACCTTGTAGATGACCAAGCTGACCACTTCTCTGCCCTCTCTGAGTCAGTCTGTAATGCTACTGACATCGCTATCTACTCAGCACGGATCCTTCAGACTGACCCAAACACCTGAGCCAAGAAGACTACTTTGAGTGTAATAGTCACCGTAGCCACTGAAGTTGTCAATAGGCTTGACTCTACTATCCGCTTCTTTTCCTCTCCGCGCATATTCGAAAAGGCCCACTCCTCAAGGAAATTTATGCAATGCCTTAAGTGCTGGCTCTACGGCCACCCATCCCCTATGTGCAAAGCCACCATTCCCACTTGACCCCTCTGTGCTCTGGGACATATTCAGGCGGATTACCGCGGGGCCCATCCTACATGACACAAGGGCAGAAATTTTAAGTCACTTGCCGGGGGTTGTCCTGCCTCACCCCTCATATGTTCTAGTTGTGCAGGAGCCCATCCTGCCATACACCTTTCCTGCCCATCGCGCCCCCTCCCTATAACTGATGATAACGCCCCCTCTGGTCCTTAGGATACATAAGAACCTGATTACTACATAGATTAAGAAGCCCACCCACTACCCCACCTACCCAGGACTCCTTGCCCTACCAGTGCCGCCATGGATCACACCATCACCTGACTGCCAGTCCCACAGACTGGTGCCTCAGGTGGCCCTCACCTTAAAACTGTTGCACCAGTTCCCACCGGGCTCTCCAGTTCCCTCCTCTCTCATGGCCCATCGGGCTTCACCACCCAATGAGTCCCACACTGGACCCTCCTTTCCTGACGCAGGTGCCAGGCGCTACACTCACCCTCATTCAGCCCAACTGCCTTCAGAGCTGGAATGTGTTACTTTCCTTAATCAGTAGACTTCAGGCTAGGCCCACTCCCCCACACTTTGTCGCTCTGCTAGAACATCAAGTCTATAAAAGGCAGCTTCCAATATTTTCCTTTTATAAATTGTTTGCTCCCCCTACTGCTAATGGTGCCAAACTTAGGTTCCAATTCATGCGGTCCTTGATTTCATGCAGGTTGTTGCATTGCTAGCAGTTTTTTTCAACTAGCTGAATTTTATGGCAATTGATGTTTACTCACCCTTGGGTATGTTTAATTCGGCTAATCGTGTCTTTCGTGTTTACAATACATATTCTACTACTAAGCTCTCATTGCACCTCTGCAGAATTACCCCACTCTCCTTGTTTAGGGAACATGCCTTCCCTACCCTACTGGTTTGGACCTAAACCTCTACTATCCACTTCCTACATAAGTCAAAAAAATATTTTGGCTCTATTACTCCATATGCATATGATGCTCTAGAAGATGAAACCTTAAACTCAAAATCTGGATGGCTGGGCCTGGATGTATTACATCAGATGCACCAATGTTACTTTCAGATGCAGCAGAAGTCCTCCTGCGGACCCTATCTAGAAACATTTTCCATACAAGCTGGACACTAGCCTTCTCATTACTGATGTCTGAGACCGCTTGTTCCCTTTTGCTAACTCATCTCCGCTTACCAATACCTTCTGCTTGAGCCACTCCCTACATTCTGTCTCCACTCCATTTCTCCCCTGCAATAGCTTAATGCTTCTGTGCTTCGTCCACATTTCGCCCTGTACTCTATTCGCGAGTCCTGATGGCTTTAACTCTCCCTCTGGTAACACTGTAGCTTCACCTCCTATCTATATCTTCCAATCTCACTACGTATTTCCTTGCATGCACCAGACGTCTTCATTCAACTACAGGTTTTCGTCTGAACCGCGTCTGCATTAACCTAGTACTACTTACTACAGTCGAGATGTCTCCAGACACTTTTCCCACTCTCTCTGATGTCACTGTAGTCCCCCTCCAGTTTTCAATATCTTCATATCTTACTATTTATCATTTGAATCCACCAGACGTATTCACAGAGTAATAAAGAATATCATATTTTGGCTGTTTCTATCTACAATCTGCCTGCACTATCCTTTCTTCCCAAGCTCTTCTATAACAAGTTACCTATACCAGATCCCATCGTCTAGCCCTCACGAAGACTAACCTCCCCTGAAATAAATCTAGCCTTCATCATCGCCCTTTATTTACTCTTAAGTTACATTAATGAGATACTAATATCAATAACTATTTTCATACTTGTTTTCTGCTCCAGTTTCGTCTAGCTGCCACCTCAAATCTCATGTTAGGTGACTAAACTTGGGTCAATTAAGCCCCCCAGCAGGTATTGGACTACCTCCTGTTGTGGCGCATGCTGGCTATATCCTGTTGGAATATTATATGAGGGACTGACTCTAATGGATTATTCTCCATCCGGCTCCCGATGGATTCAGAATCAAGATTGTCAGAATATCTGTCGATCATCTTGACACGTCTTCCCCTATCCTTTGCTATTCTATCCTCCACTATTCTCGTTATCTGCAAGATGATTTGAGTCTGGAAAAGTTCTGGCGTGTTGGCACAAGTTTGTAATTGGCTTTCCAGCAGCACTATCATTCCGTTTGCCTAATTACGACCTGCCTTAAGCTCATGTTTTTTATCTTTACCTGGAGAACTGGAGTGCGTGAAATTGATATCGTCAACAAATATTCCAGTCTGACACCAACGTAAAGCATGCAACAATATGGCCTCCGTCAGCCAAAGAAACTGGCCGTTAATCTTCCCTAAGAATCTGTCCTCCATTCTGCCTCTTCATTTCTTGACAGGATAAAATTGTCCATATATGACAACTTGAATCTTTATCGCTAGGAACCTAATGTAAAGTACCTTATAGCATTGTTAGGCAAATCAAGTCACCCTATGGATAGGAATAATCTCGAAAAAAGTCTGCAAGTGTACTTCATACCTGTTTGACGGGCAATTCAACTGGTCTTTCTAAAGTAGGTACTCTACCATTTATCCACAAGCTTTAGGATCCTCCACTATCAAGCTCCTATAGTTCTGTTACCAACTTCTTTGCACAATGCAAATACTGGGATCTACATGCACTGTACTTTGCTCAGATCTGCGATATTAGTAGCCAGCAGCCATTATATTTAGTCATGCCAATTTATAAATGCTTACCTGCTCATTCGAGGCTGTTGTAGTATCAGAAAGGCTACAAGACCCTAGATTTTACCGCGCATCATGCCAATCCGTGCATACTATTTCGGTCAGTGTAAGTAGGTTAGGAAATGGATCTATGAATAGTGTTCACTCCCACATTAACTTTAGGGCTTTAATCTCATTAGTAAGCTCAGTCCCCACAGAGATATTTCAGCGGCTTATGGTAGCTTATGGGACTGCTTGGCTAAATTATGGAGATCCCAAGAATGAATCACATAGTTTTGTAGTTGGTGTTACAGGTAGATATTGTCTGGAGGCAGATCCACTAGTCAGTATATATAATCGATTTAACCAACTGGTAATGGCCCTGGAATATCCCGTCCCAGAAAACTACTGATAATCCTTTCTGATCTCTTGGTCTGGGTAACTCTCAGAGTCAACATCGAACGTAGAGATTCGAACTCTTGCCCAGTTATGGGTCTCTGTGCACAGTCGCCTGCTGCTAGGTCTGAATCATCTGCATCTAGTTCTATTAAGTCCGCCTCCTCACACTCTCTACTTTGACTACTGTTATCCTTATATTCCCCATCATGCGAGTCCATACTATCCTCTACTGCCTCCAAACCTTGACCTCCATCATGCTGATAATCAGGCGGTTGTATCTGAAGGCGTGGTGCACCTAATCCTTTTGCTGATCTCCCGTGACTTGCCGAATGATCGGAAGTAAGAAAAGGGAAACTAGAGTTTGTTACACCAAATATCTCCTGAGATCTATATTTCCAAATAAGTCCTCTAGGAACCTCATTTTGTCTCTATTTAGACTGATAGGACGGACACAGTCTGCCAGCGTGGGACCATGATAGTTGTAGCATTGTTTTAAGGTGAACAGAAGGATAATTGGATTGAGGAGTATAGGCAAATGTTGATTGTGTCAGGGAATGTATTATATTTGCCGATATCGGAGGTAGTATTATCGATGTTTGTATTTAGCAGATGAAAAACATCCTCATGCCTTCTTAAAAGGGGCTCATAATTACAATTTGTCACTCACTTTCAGATCAATTATCAACATATATTTTGGACCCTAACTACACTTGCATATTTTGACTATTGCGAGATATGAAGGATTAGATTCAGCGTACCTTGTCAAAGTTGGAGGGGCGTAGGGAGAATCGGGATATTCCAAGGATACTATTCTAGTTTGCATAAGGTTGCCTCGCGCACTGTAAAACATGAGGTTAAGATTCTCATGCACTAATCTACTCCCCAGTTATGGCTAAACTAATGGGGTATAAGATAAAAAAAAAGCACTAACAGAATAGATACTAAGTGGGTTATTCTAAGAAAAAAACAGGGGGAAAAAATAGTTTACAAATTTCCGAAACAAAACAACTAAGCAAGAGAAAAAGCCCAAGTGCCAACCTCCAAGCGAATAACACCTGCCCCTAGCATCCGGTCCCCACACCCTGACTTCAATCCCACTAACTGACCAGCCATGGATGCCTCCTGCACTCCCTCTCCCTTTCCATCATTCTCCTTTTAGTCCTCCTCTTCATTCTCTTCTTCTTCCTCCTAGCCTCTTCCCGCTTATCTTCCTCCTATACATCAGGCTCAACCGGGCTGTCCTGGTTTTTCCGGGGACTGCACGACAGGGCGTTTAGAGTAGGAGTTCCATCCTCGTCTTCGTCGCGATGCACAGGGAGAGAAAGTCCATCAGTTCGTTCGGCGGGCTAAATACCAACCAGAAGGGGATGCGTCGGCTCGCACAGATCATGATCATCTCAGAGATCGGCCATGGATCTTCAGGATCATTGAGGAGACAAAGCGTGATGTACTAGCTCGCGCTAACCAGGTACTAGTTCCAACTCTGGGTACTATGAGACTCACCCGATTACCCCAAGCAAGTGCTCCAGTGTCTCTTCTAATAGGTAACGCCAATAGACCAGCCAGCGGGTCGTCTACTGGAGATTACCTGGTGGGTGCGCCAGCGGTTGGCACAGCCGAACCAGTGAAGGCATATTGATCCAGAGGCGGACGCAGTGCTAGCTAGCCATACCTGCAAGATTTATTATACCGTATATATAATGTGTTTATTGCGGACACATTTAGGGAACAAACGATCATTAATGGTAAGGACAGCGGAAGGAACAGGGGTGGTAGAAGGAATGGACTGCATCATAGCTGTCACCATTTCGAAAAAAAAATTCCACACATCATTGAGCAATTAATCCAAACATTCGGTGAAACATCTGCCCATTCTTGTATATCTGTTCTAGTAATGGTTCCTATTATTGCTCGCAATTGGCTCAATGGTGCGTGGCTATACCTGGGGCCTTGCCAATTACCCTGTACTCGAGGTCCTAAAGCTAAGGATCCTCTTACACTCTGTTAGGTGTTTGACAGCATTCCGCTGGGTACAGTACTCCTGGCTGAAAGTATACATATTTGGGACACGGCAGACATGCTTGCACCAACAAATATTACAGTCATATTCGTGGCCAGACATCCTCGGACAAACCAGGCTGACCATTGACCTTGGCTAAGTTGTTTCTAGTATGGTGATACAACTAGCGTGGGTTAGGTTTGGGGGACAGTAGAATTATCTTCTGATATACTTGGTACGCTGGAATATCAAATTAGCCTCAAACAAATCAAATTGTATCCAAAAACAAGATTAAAGAAGAGACGAAGCAGTGCTGCTTTGGAAACTAACACTTAATGTTGGTAGAGTCGGTAGGGTTGAGGGGGGTTGAATTATCTACGGACAAAGTTGTTATGCTGTAATATCAAGTTAGCCCCAAGCAAAGAAAGTTGTATGCAAAAATGAAATCAAACAGGAGACGAAGCAGAGCTACTTTGAAAATAGGCTGTTTTTGAGGGGAGAGTCATTAGGGTTGAGGGGGTGTTGGACTATTTCCAGACAAAATTGACCAGCTGGAAGATTAAGTTAGCTTTGAATATAATAACATTGAATAAGGAAGGGCAGTTGGAGGGGAAGGCTGAATTCCTTGGGGAATATAGAAAAAAGTAGGATTAGGGTGAGAGGTAATTGTGCAGACAATTGTTAGCAGTCAAAAATGTAAAAGTGCTGAGTATAGTGGATGGGTTGTGTTGGGTGTATATCGTACCTGTGATGAATTGTATGATAGAAATGTTATGAAGGGCTTTGCGGATAGTTTGTGGACAGAAAGAGGATGTGTTGTGAGAGGGGGGGGGGCGATTGATGGGAGGTGTGGTCGAGTGGTCAGAACCGTGAGGATGGGGGATGGGGAGAGAGGGTAGGCAGCTAAGGCTTATATGGACCTCTCAGAGGTTTATTTTGGTTTGTTGAAACTTGTAAGCTGAATAGGCCATTGTATTGAACATACCGCTTGGCAAATATTGACACTATGAAAATCTGATGGCTGCAAGAGAGGATTAGGTATGGTGGCGGCCATCTATAATGTGTACCAATGGTGTTTCAAAATGTAATGCCTTATATAATCCAGGTTAGGGGTATTTGATGACAAAGAATAATGTGGAAGGTCTGAAGTTCAATCCATGATGTAATTAAAGTTTTATTCAGCATATATTTTATGATAATAGTATTTATCAGTTCAGGTAAACAGCAAGAGCTCTCCAAAGGGTTCTCTGTATCTCTTGTTGCTCATCTGCCCACCCTTTGATCTCATATTTGAAAAATCTACACAGAATGAATTTTGTTAATCGGCCAACTGGACAAGGTCCAGCATCTGCTAATCCAAATACAATTCGTACCAGGGCCCACCGTGCCCATGTTTGCCAATGGCAAATAGAGGTAAGCACCAAAGGGTCAATATTTGTTAAATAAGTATATTTGAAAAGAATTAACTGATGAAATTACTTCCAAGACTAGAGAATGAAGGGAGAGGGTTCCCACAGCAAATGCAATACAAGTGCGCAAATTCAGTCTACGACAAGCAGCTAAAGCAGCCGCTACCATTGTTCCCAATGATATCCCTCTCCAAGTAGAGGACCTGCCGGATGATGTGCCAGATAGCCCTCAGGATTTGGATAAGGAGTTCCGCCTGAACTATAAATCTTGGCCTAGATATCGCATCTTTGTCAACCAAACTTGTCCTAGGCATTTAAGAATTGTTGAGGATTCCTATAAGGCAATGAGCAAGAAAACATCAATCCCCAAGGCGCAGAAAAGAGCAAGACCAACAGGGTTATTCTTTATGTGGCACTACCAAGTGTATCTGTTCATGAAGCTTCAGATTAAACAAGAACGTAAGGTCTTAAAAGGGCCAGACTTGTTTACTGGAGAAATGATACAACTACTGCCCAGGAAAGACCTTGCACAAAAGGTCGCTGATAGTGGTGGTTGGGGCAAGAGAGTCTGGGAAAGAATCATGTCACATGAGGTTACCTGGTTTAAGCAGCGCAGACTTCCAGAGCCAGGCCAGGGGAAGTATCAGAAGGTATTGGGCCTTTTGGAAGATGCTGAGACTATACTAGATGTTTGCCAATATAACCTCCAAGTCGGTGAAAGTAAGTCTACCAAGTTGGGGTTACTGATTGAAAATATTAGAAGTGGTTTACTATTTTAACTTAATAGAACTTACCTCATATACACTAGCAAAGGCTATAGTTGTTCATTGGAGAAAGGTATCGGAAGATCCTGATATTATCAATCACTCAATCAATGGTGTGGTCTGAGATGTGGAGAAAACTATTGCATCCAAAACTGCTTGTCGCTGGTTACGCAAATTAGGATTCAAAAATAAGGAATAGCGTAAGGGTATTTATAATGATGGCCATGAGAGGGACGATGTTAAAGACTATGGCGACAACATCTTTCTTCCTTGTCTCGCCTCCTATAAAAATAGCCTAGTTCAATGGGATGAAAATCTTGAGATAATACCCAATGTTCAGCACCTTTCCAGCGAAGTTCAACCACTTATTCTAGTTACCCAGGATGAGAGTACATTTAATTTGAATGATGGCATACACTATATTTGGATTCACCCACAGCACAAGCCATTAAGGAAGAAAGGTTGTAGTCAGGGTCTTCATGTCTCGGAGTTTCTTACACCCATCGGACGCCTTGGAGATGGTGAAGCATGTGTTATTATGAAATATGGAGGAGATATCTGGCGGACAGGAGACTGGTTGCTGAGCAGGTTGTGGATAAGGCAATTCCTGCATTTGAGGCACAATTCCCTAGATGCCAGGCACTTTTTGCTTTTGATAATGCAAGAAATCATCTGAAGTTTGCCGAGGATGCACTACGAGTTTCAGAGATGAACCTGGAGGCAGGAGGAAAGAATACTAAGCACATGCATGATACATATGTCGTTCATAGTAACCATCCTGATGGTGGTTTTATTCAATCAATGGTATTGCCAGATGGTAGACCAAAAGGACTCAAAGCAGTTCTTAAAGAGCGTGGATTATGGCCACAAACTGGATCACGGTTTCTCACACAATGTTCTATTATATCAGCATCTGGAAAGTCTAAGCTCAATCCCAAGTGTTTGAATGGGGGATCATGTTGTGCACAAGCTCTACTTGCAGCTCAGCCAGACTTTATGAGCCAGAAGAGTCAGGTGGAGCAAGCAATTACATATGGAGGTCATAAGGTAATATTCTATCCAGCATTTCACTGCGAGCTTAACTTTATCGAATATTTCTGGGGGGCTGCTAAATGTTATGCTCGAGAAAACTGTGAATATGAGTTTGAATCTTTGCAGTGTTTAGTTCCTGTTGCCTTGAATAGTGTATCTAAAATCATGATTTGGAAATACTGGGCACGAACTGAGAGAATTTTGGAGGCATACAGGTCAAAGGTTATATATGCTAGCTCTGACTATGAGTATATTGTAAGTCGGAGATACAACTCTCATTGTGGTGTTAGCAATCAAGGCTGCAATTAGGGTCCTGTATTATAATAGTTCAATTATAATGCTATTTGCATTAAAAATCACTCTAGTTATAAAGTACCCCTAACCCAGCTTATATAAGGCATTACATTTTGAAACACCGTTAGTCTACATGTGTGTCAATAAGCGAAAAGTGTACCGTCCCACCAATGCAACAAATTTATCTCAATGCATACAAATATTTGCTAGCTGGTAGAGTAG
>QFET01003753.1:0-22562 GCA_003316355.1 Tuber calosporum
GGATAGCAGACACAATTTGCCAACTCCAGGCAGGACCTCTCAATCCGCACGAATCGTTTCTTGCAGCGGGAGTTCCAGCAACAGGTGGATATGGAGTCGAGATTAATTGGCTGCAGGGGACAAAGGGGGGGAGCAACAAGGAGAGGAATCGGGACAGGCCAAGTGATAGGTCAAGGAGTAAGTACTCAGAAAAGTGCTTCCTATGGTCAGGGGGTGGGTGGGTGGTATCATACCAGCAGCTGTTTAGGAGGAGAAAATGCGTGGCGCAGGGATACGGTAGAGGGAGGCTGGTTTCGTTGCCACCAGCAACGGTGATCCCAGCCTCCGGGAAATCTGGTATATATTGAAATGATAGCCTTGTGGAAAAGGACTACCGTACAGCGCTCTGCTGCTGCTTAGCTAATACTTCAAATATTGTGTTGCTTGCTTCGGAGTCTCCTCGGTTCAAACACTTGATCGACGGTAGACGGAGAAATACGTACGCACGGATGTTCAGCCAGGTGATCCATGCGCTTATCGCCTATCTCCCCGCTAGCACTTGTACGAGTAATGGGGCTTGTTTATTGACCGAGAATCCCGATGCCAAAAACTGTGCCCCTTCCTACTATATCTCGAGGAACAGAGGGCGCAATCCACGATCTTTCATCATCAAGACGCCTGACAGCATTTCCCACCCGCACCCTGCCGGTGGCAAACTAAGCGGGGCGACAATACTTCTTCTAGCTCAAACCAAGATCCAAGGCCGCGGAAGCCATGACGCAGTGCAGCAGCAAAAACTGCCAAAACCCCCCTGCTGATTGGTTGCCACGGTTACTCGAGCACGGTAGGTTTTCAAAGTTAAAAAAGTCCGAGTTTCCTAGCGTACTGTACTAGTACATACTTAGGCATGTAAGGTAAGCTTGGCCTGAACAAAAGTGGTTAATATGCCTTACACTTACCAAAACATGAAGATAGCATTCCCCAGTATTGATACTGAGGCCTCGAGGTCAGTAACATGCAACATGTAAAGTTTCTTAGACTATATACTCTACACACTGGAAAACCCACCTTTATCCATCAACATACTGTTGCTTCTGAGGAGGGGTCTCAAATATGTTTACCCATAACGCAATGATACAATTGGCTACAGTGAATATGTACCCTACTATACACTAATGTATGTCTGCGTGTTTATTATTTTACTATCGTTTACCTTTTGCTTTGAAACCCCCTAGTACGAGTAGAGAACCGGTGCTCGAGTACGAGTACTCGTCCTGGTAGAATCGACGCGAATGCGCAACCCACATTGATCGATCTTCGGAAATTAATATGATCCTATTGCAATCAGGGGCGTAGCCATGGCAACCGACCAACCATATCGGAATGGTCCCTGTTTCCACCTGGACTGCTGCACGCTCCATCCCAAATTAACCTCCCGGTAGCCGTCCCGACTCGCACTACTAGGTATTATAGTTCTACGGTATCGTAAATTCTGAGTAAGGCCGCTATTATCTGAATGATAGCTCCTATTCCCAGAAAAGTGCATCTACGGTACCGTACCACAGGCTTAGGCCCTGGGAGAAACAGTGGCTACCTCAAGAAGTATGGCGGTGGGTTGACACAGAATTTGTGGCAGGGTACAGTACCATTGTACTAGTACACGTGTACTCGTACGGGTATCGTAAGCCCTCGAGACGTCATGTTTGAGCGCGATGCTATGCCATATTACAAAGCAATACAAATTGAATAGACTGAGCAATAAACCCAATGTAAACCCCCCCACGATCGGAGATTCCCTCCTTTGTGGGCACATAACATGACATAAAACCGATGGCTAGTATTTGAAAAGTAAGACATTCCCCCTAAGTCATGGCCTAATACTGGTATGTCTCCTTTCTACGATAGGCGGGGGAATTACAGTAGCTGAATCCATCTTATCCTGCAAGCATCCCCCGCCAAGCTATCCATGGGTATTTATGCGCCCACCACCCGAGTTACCGCCTGTGGGTCTACGGTGCATACGGTACCGCACTACTCGAGTACTCGTATACAGCATGACTCTCATAGGCACAACCACATAACTTCGACCCAATATGGACTCAAACATCACCAGTCCCTTACATAATGTAGCGAGATCATAATTGAAAAAGCCTCAATTAAATCCGCCTCCTCACCGACGTCCTCGGGTGGCTGGAGGGTAAACCGTGTGAGCCCTCAACGAGACAGCACCCTCAGCAAGGCACTACAAACCTTGGCATGTCTTGGCATTTCAATGGTTAGCAAAAGGACGAAATTCATTTTACTAACTATACTAAAATGCCAAGATTTGTAGTGCCTCGCAGAGGATGCTGTCTCGCCGAGGGCTCACACTGTTTATGTATTCCCCCGTTGGCAAACAAAAACACACCTGGGCTGCTGCGCCTTCCTCCATTTTCTTCTTCGTGCCCGTGCGGAATCACGGGTAAGTACAGCATTCAATTGCATATTGCAGTAAATAACGGTCAGGAGCCCCTTCGAAGTTCGTACCATATTCCACACCCACATACCGACCAAGCAAACAAGGCTTCCTCGGCAGGTGCTCAAGGGAGGACACTCAGAGGACAGTGCTATGGACAGATATTTCTCCAAAGAGGAGTAAATACCTGTCGAGTCCGCCTGCCGCGAAGGCCGCGGATTAAAAATATTTTTGTTGTTGCACCTGTACATGTGACAGTATTGGAAACCATAATTGAATACAATACAGTTAAGGCTCAAATATACATTCCAAGCTTGCATGGCTTGTCGGAGTGAAGAAGATTCCACCTCTATATACACACTTTTGACATTACATGAACTCAGACTCATACCCATGCAAACATTTCGAATCTACTCGAGTACAAGTCACAGGCATTTAGAACCGGAACGCAGATGTAAAAAATTTGTATGGGAAATTGTCTGTGCGTACCTGACCGCTCATACACTATTCGGAATCAAATTTTCTGGTTCTAAATGCCAGTAACTAGTACTCGGGGGTAAGGGTAATCAGGCACTGTAACACAAACAGCCAAATACAGTCGCACCCCGCTATCCCGGACGGCCAAAATCCGAGGAATCCATCCGGCTCAGCGAGGGATCCGGGACAACAGGTCAGGCTTTGGTGGAAATAAATTCAAAGTTCACGGAGATTCATACGGGACAGCGAGGTATCCGGTTTATTGAGATCCGGGACAGCGGGGTTTGACTGTATAGGGAAATAGTTCTTTGTCATAATGGGTATTCTCCCCTGATCCTGTCTGTAACTGTTTGCAACCCTAACAACCATTGCCTGTTGTCAGTAAAAATAAAGCAAAAAGGAACCAATAAAGCAGGCAAGTATCAGGAAACTACATGTGATGAGATTGTAAAAATGATAGCTCTTTGTGATGACACAGGTATGAGTAGGGCAGAGATTGGGAGAAAACGGAATAGTGATTGCCAAACAGTTCAGAAGCCAAGTTAAGCTGTCTACAGTTAGTTTACAGCAATATGTAAGTAATCTAATGAGAGAAGGATAAACGAAAAAAGCTACCCTACATGGGACTCCATTCAATATCTACTGATATGGGTGAACTATGATTTTTAATAATGCTGAGAAGGTACAAATAATTGTTTTCATTACCAGCAATGCCAGAATATACCAACTAACTTATACTTGTATGAAATTTGCATTTATATAGAATATGGTTGCTCTTCAAAGATATTAAAGAAAGTAGTTGAATCAATAGTCTATTATAAGCAAGTCCATTAGCACAAATGCAATATTGGATTAATGAATAAACCTGAATGTGTCACTTGGTGTTTGGCAGGCTGTAATTATAATTGAAAGGAGTGTGGAAGGGTTTTATAGATAGATAAATCTGCATTTTCCATGGTGGGATTTGGTTACCAGCCTTAGGTTATTGTATCAGCAGTGGAGGAATATCACATACACTGTATTGACAAGACTTTCCAGCAGGGCAAGCAGACAGATATGGCATTAAAGGTGTAACGGAATCCTACTATGTTTCTACTATTACAACTGACTTGATATTAGTTATTACTTATTTGGGTTTATACCTAATAAGCACTACTATTTGGTTGTCCAATTCAACTTGGTTATGACTTCTTAACTGATTATTTCTTTCCTTGTTTCGCTTACCACTACCCCTCCGTGCTTTTACCCATTTGGGTATCACTATCCCCCTGCTAGACCTACTGGATTTGTATAGTATTAGCGATCTCTTGTTCCTTCTTGTTTGGATTCCATTACTTGTTTTGTTAGCTCCATCCAGTCGCTTTTAACCCTCTGTTTTCGGAATATGGTTACCTTGGTATACTACCTGTGTTAGCATATTTATTGGACAGGATGTTTGCGCTTTTGTTAAGTTTTCCGAGCTACAATCTTTTGTATTTAAAGGGCCTGCAATCCCTTAAGGATTCGGACTCTCAAGCCTCACAGGACTATTATCTTTAATACTACAAGTTGAACTGTAACTCTATTAGTTCTATACCTTATACCTTGTCTTTTGAAGACCAATCCATCAACACTTCTTCCCCTATCCTTATAGTATCTTCAGAGTCCCTTTGGGATTCTCGAGATACCTGGGAGTAGGTTATATTACATCTCACGCTTCTTGCTTGGAAATTGTTACACACATGGGATATGGTACTAGACTTTCGAGTTTAAAGATATGATGGTATCTAGCACCTGGAGGTGACTATATTGACTACAACACATACTGGCAAGTAGTAGGATCGTATCCAGAACTATTCAGCCATGGTGAAAGATGGTAGAATAATGTATCGAAGTGGATCTATTCTGTATTCTGCATTCTTGATAATCTGAATACATCTGCATATGAGTGCATATATGCAGGACAGACAGCCATCCATACTGATCAGCTGGTATTCTGTATGATGTTTGCAAGTGGGCGGCATCAACTTGAACTGAGTTCATTTGGCAAAGAGATTGAAGGATATCTACTGGTGGAGTGTTTGACACCCTCAGAGAAATAGACAGTCTCCGGGATATTTTGCTGTAGTGGGGTCATACATCTTCAGGGTCAAACACTGTTCACACTCTTTAGACCATGGCTGAAGTTTCCAAGGATACTTCTTTTATATGGCCAACCTAAGTACTGGGAAAAGTGTATAAATAGTTAGCAGTCCCCCATAGTTAAGGGATCATCAAGCAACGGAGAAGAGACCTTAACAATATATTCAGTTATTGAGTTAAAAGGTAACAAAGCCTTCAAGAACCTTTATCTTTTATCAATCTTGTACCAAGCTTTCATGACGCCTTCGAATTTCTCGAATAGAGCACAGCCTCGTCAATTCAACAGTACTGAATTGGCTACCCTGTAACACTATATTGTTACTCTCCTGTCACCAAAGCACCCCTATATTCTCTGATGCATAGAGTATAGTTTGACACTCAAAGTTTTCATCAGTGCCAACATTGTAGGCACTGCCAACCTCTCAACTTTGACAACATATTTCCTATCTGCTGTGAAGAGTACGCACTTGACCTCGGAGCTGTAGCACTCTGACAACTTGTCCGCATACAGAGAAAATATACGGAACATATTTATCATCAAGATAGACATTGGATAATTGCTTTTACAAGGTGGAAACAATAATGCACATATCCTCTTTTGAAAGGATACTTGTTGCTGACCTTGTGGGAAACCGCTATTCAAACTAAGTTTTCTTCAAGTTACAACCCTTTTGCCTAAGAGGCATAATGACTGGCTATTTTAAATTTTCTTATACAGAAATTATTTGTGTGTCTAAGCGAGCTGCCATGGCTATGGCATGTGATGATACACCTATTCCTAGTCCTTTGAGACATGATTGGATGTTCAAAGAGGATGACACAGAATCTACCCCTTCGGCATCATTAATCCCGTCCTGAAGCCATATCAGCTCTCCCATTACTCATTTGTGTCGTCCACCATCAAGAGTTCAGAAATGTGCCGAGCGAACTAAGAAGCCTGTCAATACGCAAGGTAACTTCCAGCAAAATGTTCTCTATATATTATGCCACCTTGACCAATCCTTGAAAGAGAGTGCCAAAGAGGATCAATTAGCGATCTTAGCACTATCACAGGAGGCTAGGCAGGGTTTTACAATGCAAGATATATTGCAGAGCCGTATGGGCAGAGGTGAAGTTATCAATGATTTGGAGATACAGGAAAGTCGCTGTGTATTAAAATAATTGAGTTGCGACACCAAACGGGAGCAGCAAACGTTACGTGCCCAGGTTCAGGAAGAGTTCCGACACCAAGAGGCTCTACTGGAGCAACAAGTCCAAGTCACAGAAACAAGGGACCGAATCTTGGAAAAGGCACTAATGGAATTCAATACTAAGTTGAACCAACAGGAACAGGAATGGACCAAAAGGATGAATATGCAAGGCGAAATTGCTGCTCAACAGCAACGAGAACAGAGCACGGGTATGAAGGCCTACCGAGATGCTTAGGTACTATGGTTAGCGGTAAAGACACCTGCACCAATACAGCATGGATCTAGTGATGGTGATCCAGGACCGTCGAATCGAGGACCATCAATGGTACCAATAGAATGTACTATTCCTACAAAGGAATCAGTATCAACTCTAAAAGGAAGGATAAAGGTCATGGAGTTAACCATGGAGGAAATAACCTACCACAGCCACCACCACCAGGTAACCTTCGCGATGCCCCTGACCCAGATGATGATGATGGGTCCGATAGTGGTCGAGAGGATGGATGGGGTAGAGAGGGCGGCAGGCCGAAATGTGCTGCCCATTTACCATCTATTCCCAGAAATGATGTACCCAGCAGAGGTTAACTATGGCTCTCTTAGAACATATCGGTGGACTCTCCTGACCAGTGGAGCTAATAGCGGAACCACCCTACTTCTTCAAAGGATATTACAAGCAAGATGTTCGAAACTGGTTGACAGCTACTAAAGACTACTTCGATAACAATCCTACACAGTGGGAGAATCATGTACAGCGAATAGTTTTTGACTTGGGGAAAGCAAAGGGGAACAAAGTGGCACACTTCTAGGAGAAATACTGGAAGGTGATGGGTGGATTAGGTGGATATACCCGAGACTCAGACTATTCTACCAGGGAGCGCTTTCGACAAGAAATTACCACGCCATATATCGTTATTAAGCAGGAACGTATAGTGTTAGAAGAAATGATTAAGGTAGTCTATAAGGGGAAAATTGACACCTATCTTCTCCTTCTCGAAAATCTGAATACCAAGACTGGTCTAACATGAATTTGTTGGAGGGTACGGGTGGAAAACCAACTTCAAGAAGATATTTTTTGCCAGTTATCCTATCTGAAGTTCTCCTCTGATGAGGAATATATGGATACCATACAGGAAGTTGGCAGAAAAGAGGAGGAATTTCTGGAACGGCGCAAATTAGCCATTGGAGAGCCCACAAACAGTGGATCTCCCAAACGAAAACGCGATGTCACTGGTAAAGGAGTCAATACCAAATAAGGATACACCAACCAGAATCAAAAAAACAATTTATCACGATAGAAGACAGCTAAGCTAAAACCATTGGGAATGAAAGGGGTAAGCAATAATAAAGATAAGCATACTGACTGGAAGAATGCTTACAATGGAATCCCGGAAGATGTTGTAGATAAGCAAATAGCGGCAAAAGGTTGTACTTGTTGCAGCCTCAATCAACACACATTATTACAAACCTATCCCTAGTCTGCCGGACAAGGCACACTATCTCCTGCAACTGCCACAGGTAACGATACGTACCGCTGTTCATACCGCTCGTCAGGTCTCGTAGCCTTACGTCGCCTTGGGAACGGTCAGTCCTCTCACGCCTAGCCCTTGCGACGGCTCATTAGTGATACGTTCCTTAAATAACCTTTTGGTCGATGATATAAACGGATGGTCGTAATAAGAATAAAGTAATGATTGAACTAATAGTAAAAGTATAACATAGGAAGTAACTTAGGTGGTTGCGTGAAGAGCTACGGTGGAAAGTGCCTAAAGTGGGACCCTCTGGTGAAACGGGAATCCTGTGGCAACCGATCGGAGCTGAGCCAAAAATTGCCAAGCACGGCTGAGTAATATGAATTAATACATATGGTACTAGAAAATAATGTAGAGCATACGGTACATACTACTAGGAAATAAACAGAATAAGGGATAAAATATAAATTATTAGATGTATCTAGATTCCATGGTGTTCTGTTAAAATAGAATCAATTAAAAGAAAGATAAGAGATCCTAGTAAGGTCCTCAGCCAAGGAAACACGACGATGGCTTTTATATACAACTTGAGTAAATTGATCAGTCCCATACCGTAATCCAGCATAGTAGGCATCAAGTGTACGACTACTTTTCCACCAGTATTTGAGGAGGAGGAGTGATAGGATTTCCTGTAAGGCCTTGGGGACCGTCCTAACAAGTGATGGCCAATTGTATTTACAATTCCTTCAAGTAAACCACTTTGCTCTTCCCCATCTGTACTCAATCCAATTGAGCTCACAATGGAATTTTGGAAAGAATAAGCATTGATGACCCCTCTTTTGAATTTCTTCCTGAAGGCGTGACTTTTGTTCCATAAAATCAGGCTGGACAGATAGCAGCCGCCGCGCACAGCAAGAGTTGCCACTATGGGACTGGTCGATCTTTTTCTTCTTGCTTTTGCAGTCATGTCTCAATCCTGCTGCTGGCCAAAGACCGCGTTCTTGTAAGACTCTCCTGCATCCCTTCGGCATACCTCTCCATTTTTCTGGTATGGAAACATCATCTGGATTAAAGCTTATTGGCTGAGAATGTAAGGTGACTCCATCAAGTTCATAGAACCATCCATTTCGAAGATGAGGTTGCTTT
The DNA here is from genome assembly GCA_003316355.1 of Tuber calosporum. Classification (NCBI taxonomy): domain Eukaryota; kingdom Fungi; phylum Ascomycota; class Pezizomycetes; order Pezizales; family Tuberaceae; genus Tuber; species Tuber calosporum. The sequence continues at coordinate 8,838 of QFET01003753.1, forward strand.
CCCCCTGGGTCCATATTCATATGTGATGCTCGAAGTGCATCTGGTGAATCAGCTGTATGTAAAGTAGCATGGTTGAAGAGAAAAAGGGCTTGTGCCTGGGGAAAGGTAGCCTCAAAGATGGGAATCACAATGTTGACTACTTGGTTAATAAGATTTTCCCCCTTCTACCAGGATCCTTTTGCTATTTTGATATACTCAGTTCCTTGTCAGGGATGAATCGTGAGACCAGTAACAGGCTCCAGATTTCGACTTTGCAGTTGTGGGGGTAATGGGATTGAGGAGGGCATCTCAAGGCGATTGCATGGGAGAATAAAGTCTGATACCATAAGACCTTAGCCGCAAAACTTCTTTCGAATCATGTGCTTATCCTTATGAACCCAACAATGATGTACACCATCATTCGCATGAAAGGTACATTCATCATGGGCACAAGGGATGAGGAGGCGCTCTCCTGGCAGTAACGGAATGTCGTTCAGCCTTCCTGTAGGTAACCACTTTGGCATTCTTGGTTCAAGCTCCTTCCAATGGGGCAGAAAGTACTGCTGCCAGTAGAATACGACCTCAGGCTTCTCATGGCCATCGATATAAATACCCTTTCGCACTTCCTTCCTTTCAAATCCCAATTTCTTCAACCATCGTACCGCTGTGGAAGCAGTTAAACTCTGACTTCCTTTAATATGCTTATCAATTAAAGCTTGATAGATGCAGGATACAGGCATCTCTGCATCATGGCTACTTGTGCGTACAGTCCAGTAATCGGTAACTGCTTTTGCCAGTCCTTGACCAGAAATATCTAATGAATTTCAAGAAAGAGAATTAGTTTTCACTTTATTTTCAAGTTAAGCTACAACAAACAAAGGATTAAGACACTCACTTTCACCTGCACCCTCAATTACTCCCGAACAGCAATAAGTGTTCCCTCATCATTTAGCATACTTTGTGACTTTGAATGCTTTCCCCTTTGGCTTAATACAATTGATCTTGATGTTATCCAGCTTTTTTCCCAACGAATAATATTTGCAGCCACATGCTTACTGCGGCCCCAGCCTGTTGCTGCATTGAGAGCTGCTGTCTTCCGTGGGAGTTCTGGATGTTTGAGCTGCCAGTTTATGAACTGCAATACTTGATAGTATCGTTCTAAATCTTGCAAACTATTGGAAAATTTCTTCTTTCGTCTTAAAACCCGTAGAATATCAGTTGCTCCTGGTTTAAATTGTATCTATTAGTATTCTGTATGCCAAAGCATATTCATTTATGGTGTATAGAAATACTTTACCTTTTTTCAAAACCATTACTCTTATCTCTTTTATAACCATAGGCCATTTCTCCTCCACCTCCTTCTGAATATCTTCCCAATCATTCTCCTGATGCTCTTCCACTCCAGGTTGGTCATCCTGTAATCTCTGCTTCTCCTTCGCCCTTTTGGCTCTTCTCCACAGAGTGGCCTTAGATGGCAACTTCTCTCCATTCTTAACCAGCTTGCTCTGGGCATGATTGGAGGACGGATTTGCTGGATTATCTGTATTAGTAGGAACTAATAGCATTGCTGACTGCGACTCAGCTTCCTCTCCGATGCCAGACAGTTCTCTATTGCCACTTCCAAGTTGACTAGATGAGGGGCCTGAGGCTGCAGCTTGTTCGAGGCACTGCGCTTTACTTGGTCGTCCTCCTTGAGCTCCGATCGCACATAGGTCTTTCTGTTTATGGTTTTGGCGAGGCATATTAGCTGCATATATGAAGCGTAATTCAATTAGGTAGTTGGTGTTCTGATATGTCGTGCTCACACTCAGTATCTGAACTTCTTCTTGCATTTTTCTCACACATATCTCCACAGTATGTTTCATCATACAGTAGGTACATTCTGTCCCTAATTTCACTCTCTCCCAAAATTTCACTTTTGATTCTTGAACTACTTTTGCATACAAGACTATATTAAAAAGAAAAAACCACAGAGTTGTTCTTCTAGAAAATAGCGACATCTGGCTGGTGTTTTTTCTTCGAAATTCCTTGTTGTCATTAACTAGTTAGACTTCGGGTTTGGCTGTTTTTTTGGGTCCGGTTTGAGCCAATTTGCACTGTAGCTATCTGTGTCCGTGACCCTCCTTATATAGGCGCTCATCCCACAACCCTAACCCTGGTGACTTTTTACTATGAGTCACCTCTTTACTATGACAGCCGTGTGAGTCATAGTATAACAAACATCTTATGACTCACAATCTGAGTCATAGTATACAATCCCCATAGTATCCAATTTCTGTAGAAGGTCATATGCGCTAATCGCGTCACATGGGTGAAACCCCGGACTCATACTTGTAGTCAGGTGCAAAAGTCATAACATCATATGACCTCACAATCGTGAGTCATGAAATCATAAACATAAATCAAATCAAACATGATAATCATAAATGATCTTACAAATCGTAAGTCATGTGAAACATTCCATATTGCTAAGTCATGATTTGTGACTATAGCTCCTCTCTCCCCTCAGCTTGAGTCCCATCAAGCTATTTACCAAGTTTCATTACTTGGTTCCCAAATCTTCTAGCATCGCAACGGAACTTCCGTAAAATTTGTTCCGTTGTGCGTAACTGATTCCTAACTATCTCCAATGTCAGGTCTGCCACCACGATAGTTCATTTTTGGTGCGCAATGGTGGCTTGTTGCACTTCGAGGGTCTCCTCTTGGAGTCTGATTCTTCCTTGGGCTTCATGCAGTTGTTTTTCCAAACCCGAAATTGTTCTTTGGAGGCATTCAATATCTGCCTGAGTGTGTTGGCTTTCTGTATCATCGTTACGGGTTTCCTCGCCCCTCTCTAACCTTCCCTTCCTGGCTTTCGTGTGCTGAGCATCCTTCCTGCTCAGTTCTTCTCTTTTACCCCACACCTTGGGGTAGTATCCCGCCTAGATCTTCGCAACCCGGTAGGCTCGACAATTATTTCGGTAGCACTACTCCCATCTCGTTTCTGCATGTGGTTGTTTTGGCTAGTAACTGGCCCCTTCCTTGTCTCCACTATGGGCGTTGCAATGCTCGTCATAGAATGCCGTCCAGCTATTCGGGTTGTGTTCTGATGCCCTTTGCCGGTCCTCTACCATCGCATAGCCTGGGCTAGTTAGAGTGATTTCTCGCATTGGGTCTCCCCAACCGTCGTTCGTTGCTTCTTGTTTGATTTCTTCCCAGCCTTGGTTTATCTGGATATTGTTCGTAAAAGTCTTTGATTGAATTTTCTGCGTGATCGAAGTTTTCTGCTAGGTACCAAACTTTATCGTGATCAGGAGAATATCCTGTCCACTTCGCTCGATATTGGAGTCTTCCGTAATGTAGTCGTGAATCGACTATTTCTTCAAGTTCGTATTCTGTTTCGCCTTCGATTTCGATTGGTGGTACGGGTGACTGGATCTGTGATGGGAACTTTGGTCTTGGTAGGGTTCAAGAAGTGAGATGTGGATGGTGTAGTGTATTCTCATCGATGGGGGAAAGTCCTGCTTATTTGCACTGTTCCCCACTCTTGCCAAGATCTTGAAGGGCCATATCTTTCTGTAATTGAGTTTCTTGAATGGTCTTGTGGTCCTTACATTCCTTGGTAGGAACTATACCATATCTCCTGATTTCAAATTCGGATCTGGTTTTCTGCGTTGATCGTAATATTCTTTCTGTCGAAGTTGTGCAGTTACCATTTCCACGCGTATGGTATCGTGCCATTGATTCTTTTCGTTCGCCGGTATCTTCCGATCCGGTATCAGATGACCACTTGCCTCATGTTTCGGGTGTTGTCCGTAGTTTGCAAAGAAGGCTGTTTTCTTAATTGTTTCTTGTTGTCCGTTATTGTATTCATACTCCGCAAAAGGTAATAGTTCGTTCCAATTATCCTGTTGATAATTGACCTATGCTCTCAGGTATTGTTCCAGGATGGCATTGGTTCATTCGGTCTGTCCATCCGTTTGCAGATGGCAGGCCGTACTCAGTTTCTTTTCGATTGCCAAACGCTGGGCTGTCTCCTTCCATAGGTCCGAGGTAAACAGTGTTCCCCTATCGGTGATGATATCATGTGGCAATCCATGTAACCGAAAAATTTCTTTTGCAAAGGTTTGTGTGAATTGTTTTGTTGTCATATCCTTCCGACATGCAATAAAATGACTCATTTTTGTCAGTCTATCGATGACTACCAAGATAGCATCGAAGCCATCTGACTCTGGTAAATCTGTGATAAAATCTATAGATATCGACTTCCATGGCTTATCTGGTGCTTGGTTTGATTGTAGTTGACCATACGGAGCATGTCGGGATGCTTTTGTCCTTTGACAAATGTCACATGTCTTGACATTTCTCTTGATCGTTTCTCGCATTCCAGGCCAATAATAACTGCGGCTGACGAGTTCCGTGGTCTTTGCTGTCCCTCCCTGTCCTGCTTGTAGAATGTCGTGATTTTTTCTGATAAGTTCTGTCCTTATCCTTTCCTCCTCTGGTACCCAAATCTTGTTCTGGTACCATAGGCAGTCATCCTTCCATTGATATAGCCCTAGGGCTACATCCTTTATTTCTTTTGTTCCTTGTTCCAATGCTGTCCATATCTCTTGTATGTGAAGGTCCCTCCCACTCTGTTCCTTAAGATTTTTTATCTGTTCTCCGGGAAAGCTAATCGTATTCATTTCCAGTATCCTTATCTCCTCGAAGTATCTTTCTTGTGGTAATAGGATCCTTTGTTTCTGTTTGATCCTGTCGTCATCTTCTTCTGGCGCATCTTGACTTCTCCTTGTCAATGCGTACAGCTTGCCGCTTTCCTTTCCTGGCCGATATTCGATCCTTATATTGTATTGGCTTAACTTCTCGCTCCACCAGATCTGTCGTTCATTAAGATCTTTTGTTGTCGTGAAAGGAACCAAGTTCTTATAGTCGGTGAGGATCCATGTCTTGTGATGGCTTCCCAACACATATCTTCTCCATTCCTAGAGTGCCTGTACTACGGCCAATAGTTCTTTGTTGTGAATATCGTAGTTGCATTCCACTTTCGTCATTGTCTTTGATCGGAATGCCACCGGTCGCCATTTGTCGTCTTCGCACTGTTGCGATAAAATTCCCGAACAGACATACTTCGGTGCATCTGTTTCGATCATGAGCGGTCTTTCCAGATTGTAATGGGTGAGTACAGGTGCTGAGGTTATTTTTTGTCTCATCGTATTGAAGGCCTCGCTTTCCGCTGTACCCCACTTCCATTTTGCATTTTTCTTTGTCAGATTGTATACAGGTTTTGCTGTCTTGCTAAACCCCTAGATGAATCTTCGGTAAAAGTTGCAGAATCCCATGAATCTTTGAATATCGGTTTTGTTCTTTGGAATCGCCCATTCCTATATGGCTGCCGTCTTGACAGGATCCATCCGGACTCCTTCTTGGTCAATAATAAATCCTAAGTATTCCACTTCTGTCTTGTGGAATTCACACTTAGAAGACTTGATTCTCATTCCGGATTTTCCAATCGCTTCCAGGATCTTTCCCACGTCTTTCTGGTGCTCCTCCATTGTTTCTGAGTACACCAGTACGTCATCCAAATATACTACGCAGCATATTTCCAAGAATCTGTATAACGTTTAATTGATCCATCTCTGGAGTGTTGCCAGTGCATTGGTTAAGCCGAATGGCATAACCAAGTATTCGTAAGTTCCGTATCGTGTCGCGAATGTAGTTTTTCATTTGTCTCCTTTCTTGATCCGCACATTGTGGTATGCATCTTTAATATCCAGCTTTGTAAAGTATCGGGCCCTATTTAGCCTATCCAAGGCTTCGCCAATAAGTGGGAGTGGGTACCAATCTTTTTTCGTCACTTGATTAAGTCCTCGGTAATCGATGCATAGTCATAATTTTCCTTCCATCTTCTTGACGAAAAGGATGGGTGCTCCTGGTTCCGCGAATGAGTCTCGTATCCATCCCCTTTTCAGATTCTGTTCAAATAGCTTCTCAATTCTTCCAGTTCAGCCGCTCCTAGTGGATATAACCTCTTTTCAGGGATTGTCTTTCCTTTTGTTAGGTTAATCTCGTGGTCCACTCCTTCTCTGTAAGGCGGTAATTGCTCTTTTCTTTCTCTTCGAAGAGATCCAGGTATTGGTGATATACCTCTGGTATCTTCCGTTCTAAGGGTTCTTTCCCTTGGTACCTTTTGGCCACAATAGCCAGCTCGGTACTGACATTCATGGCCTTCAAACTGCATTGGCCTTCCTGCTGGTTCCACTTGAGAATGCCTGTGATTTCTCCTCTTCTGTAGAACTTCCCAAAGGCTTGAGAAGAGATCTCGCAGATCTCTATTCATTTCTGGTCCGGTTTTGTTTCTTCCCAGGTACCCTCTGATTCATATCTGTCCCGGTCTCTTTCGTGGTCCGTACTTCCGAATCCTTTGTCTGCTTGTTCAGTCTTCGCAAGTACTTCAACTTCCTTGCATTCCCCGTCCAGGTATCTTTCGCATATGAGTTGTGCTATCCTGTCACCGGAGTTGACTGTGTAGTCTTCGTCCCCGAGGTTTACCATTACTACCTTCAGTTCACCTGTATAATCCGCATCTATTACACCCGCGTTGGTTGTAAGCTTATTCTTGACTGCTAACCCGCTTCGTGGTGCAATGCGCCCATAAGTGCCCTGTGGTAATCCGATGGCTATCCCCGTTTGGATTACTTCTTGCCCTTTGGCTCATATCGTTCCTCTTTTGCTAGCGTACAGGTCGTATCCTGCCGCCCTCAGTGAGCCTCATGTAGGCATTGTTGCCTCTTTAGTCAACCTTTTAACTAGGATCTGTTTATCCAGTTTTGCCTGAACCGTTGAGAACTTCATATCTAAGTTCTCCTCCAGGGCTTCCGCTTCTGGGACTGTAAAGACCCTTGGTGACTCTTTTAAACACCAGGTCGTACATCTCTCACTATCAAACGTGATGGTCCCCTTTCCCCAATCAATTGCAGGGCTATGTTCTCTCAACCATGGCATTCCAAGAACTGCTTCCTAGTTTTGTAAATTTGCCACTTGGAAGGTAATCATTTCCCTATGGCTACTGATGTCCATAGGTACTGTCGTCATATGGGTTACAGGACCCATCGCGCTGTGTTTGCCGTCCGCTATGTAAATCTGCCGTTGTTGTTTGGCCATTGCCATAGGCATGCCGTACTTTTCGCATACCTCTAGATCAATAAAGTCCTCAGTTGCTCCTGAGTCGATCATTCTGTTGATGCTGATAATCTTGTCTCTGCCATCTAGTCGCATTTTTACCATGACATGGTCGTTTTCGTGTTCCAGTGATTCCGTGTTGTTTAGTGCCGCGTAGAAGTTTCGTATCTCGATGGGTTTTCTTTTCCCCTTGTCCCTCAGACCATCGCTTACTGGGGACCGGCGTCTTTTTCCTCTTCGTTCTTTTCGCTTTCAAGATCCATTTCGCGGATTGCTATTCTTTGTCTCCATCGTGGGTTCTAAACCCTACTGACTGTCCTCGCTGGGTATTCTTTCCCATCTTTTGGGTTGGTGCAGTTTCTCATCATGTGTCCTGGCCTTGCACATGCCATACATAGATTGTTGTGTCTTCTCCACCAATATTTGGTCTTTGATATGTTAAGTGCTTGTCTTAGCCTAGTCGCATCTAGGTACATTGGATCTCCTTGAGACTCCTGTAGTCGTGGGGTCTTGAAGGTGCCGTTGTTGTTTCTGGCGTTGTTGTATGTTTTGGTCTTTGACCTTCCTTGCACATGTTTGATAACGTCCAAGCGGTTTTCCTGATTAATGGCCCATACCGCTATTACCTCAGTCGTTGTGAAGTCTTGAGTCCTCATGGCCCATGCGTTCTGAATTTCTTTGTGTAAGCCTCTTAGGAAGGCCCTTCCCAAGGTTGCTTCGTCGTATTCGGCCTCAGTTGCCAATAGTCGTAACTCGTTTCAGAAATCAGTCACATTCCGGCTTCCTTGCTTGATTTACACGAATTTTTTTTCTTGCCGTTTCCCTAGCATCCACTTCGCCGAATTGGATGCGTAGGGTGGCTTGAAATTCTGCCCAGCCATTCCTGGTGGCTGGGGTCTTTCCTTCCACATATGGGGTAATCCATTTGCCTGCTGATTCCATCAGTAGGGATTTGCCAAAGTCTACTTTTAATCTGTCTTCATTTGCTCTCCATCCTAGTGCTGTGTAGTACATTGCAAGTAGGATTAGCCATGCTCGCAGTTTGGTACGGTCTCCTGTAAATGTATCCGGGCTTTTGATTTTTGGCCTCCGCACAGTCTGTTCCTGTCGATTTTCCTGAACCGCTCTGATCAACTATTGGAGTTGTCCTCTTGTTAGAGTTATCGTATCCGCTGGTCCTGCCACCCCTGACATTCTGTGTATTGGGGATGTTCCTGAGCTTACGGACCCTGATCTTGATCTTGCTTCCGGGGTGACCGGGCTTGGAAGTCTTGGAAATCCTTCTCGCGATATCACGCCTAAGGCTTGTCCAAGTTCTGCTTGTAGACTTAAGAAAGTCTGTAGATCATTGAAGTATGGTAATTCTGTATCTGTTGGTGAATCCGTTTTGTATTCGTTAAGTGTCGCAAAGGACGCAACCAAATCTTACAAATCTATCCCTAGTCTGCCGGACTAGGCACACTATCTCCTTCAACTGCAACTGGTAACGATACGTACCGCTGTTCTTACTGCTCGTCAGGTCTTGTAGCCTTACGCTGCATTGGGAACGCTGAGTCCTCTCACTACTAGCTCTTGCAACGGCTTCTTAGCGATACGTTCCTCAAATCACCTTTCGGTCGGTGATATAAATGGATGGTTGTAATAAGAATAAAGTATTGATTGCACTAATAGTAAAAGATTAACATAGGAAGTAACTTAGGTAGTTGCGTGAAGAGCTAGCTATCTGTGTCTTTTTTTTCTTTTTTCTTTTTTCTTTTTTCTTTTTTTTTTTTTTTTTTTTTTTTTTTTTTTTTTTTTTTTTTTTTTTTTTATATCATGTATTGCTTGTTAAGGTAGAAGAACTCGTATGCATCGTGAGATATGGAGTAAAGAAAACCTTAAATCCAAAACAAACAAACAAAGGAAAGAACACCCACAAAGCTCCTAGTAATGCCTTGCATAAGACACGTCACCACATACGGTTACTCAGAAAGTAAATGAAACAAACCAACACCCGAGGGCCAACTTGTAACGCAAAAGGAAACACAACCACAAACACCCTGGCAGACCCAAGCCAATGAAAATATAAGCAGAAGCGGCCGGGGTGGAGAGGAAGAATGAAGGAGAGGGGCCACGGAGGAGTCAGGGGAAGAGGGGAAGATCATTGGGGAGGGGGAGCGACGTACAGGGGCAGGATTAAGGGGGAGGAAGGCGGTGCCCGTCTCGCGGATAGAGCGACCGAGGGCAAGGAGGAGCGGGAGCAAGGACCAGAGAAGAGCCTCAGGGCTAATGTTGGTGACACCTAGGAGGTTGCGTGACCATTCAAGGGCCGATGAGGGACAGCGTAGGATAGCGTGGCTGAAAGTTTCATCCTCCTCCCCACAACGGGGGCAGAGGGTTGGAAGGCCAATGGAAAACCAGGAGGGGTGGGCCGCAAGGTAGCTCTTGTGTGAGCGAATCTGATGCACGCGCCCGGCAATGAACTTCCCAAAGCCCATGAAGGGGTGAGGCGAAAGGCGCCTGGGGAAACGATAATACTTAGGAGGAGGAGCGGTCCTGAGCTAGTCATCCATAAGGAGATCATGGGCCTTCCGGCGCAGAACACGGTAGGCACAGGTCATGGCTGTTGCAGGCGGCAGGGGGGGGGGAAAGGATACTAGATCCGTCCTAATCAAGGGGGCAAAGGACAACGAGCCTAAGAGCGATAGTGCCAGATGAACCAGAGCGTCTATTGGGAGGTGTGTGCGTACCGAGGGTAAAGGGGGGGACATCCGCCAGCTCAGGGGTATAACATTGGCAGGCAGCCGCCTACACAAGTATTGGAATAAATCTGGTGCACGGAACTGTAGCAACGAAGGAAAGTCAGGAGGAAGGCGCGCCGCAGCAGGATTGGCGGAGGGCAGCCAGGCAGCGACGGTGCCTGGCCAAGGAGGCGACTAGGGGGAGGCAGGCTTCAGTGGAGAGGATCGGGGTGCGAGTGGATCGGAAGCAGTTGGTGACCCATCGCTGAACAGAACACCAAAAAACCTCCATTCGGTCTAAAAGTGACCTGGAGGGCACCAGAGGTTCTGCTCCATACAGGAGGATAGGTAACAGAAGGGAGATAGCTAGCCTGTGTGATACAAATGGGGGTAGAGGCCAGACCCTGGGGGTGACAGCCGCTGAACAGTGGAAAAAGCACCCTGGGCAAGAGAGAGCCGGCGGGAAAAATGAGCGTGAGTGGAGAGAGAAGGGGTAAACCAGTAGCCCAGCTAACGGACCTGGGACTGCGGGGAGAAAAACAGCGAATCAATAGCAATTGGAGAGAAATCAAATGCCCCCCGCTGTAGTGGAGTCCTCCAATGCATGAGCTCAGTCTTGGGGACCGAGAAGGACACACGACGAACGGAGGCTTTACGTTTCAGGCGGGTGTAGATCGCTGTAGGGAGTGAACATTGCCCCGATAAGAAGGAGACGCCGCGGTGATGGCAAAATCATCAACATAGGAAAGAATAAGCCCCCTAGGGACCGAAAAATGCAAAGAAGAAACATAAATAACAAACAGCAAAGGAGACACAGGGGACCCCTGAGGGGTGCCAACAGAAACAGGAGAAAAGGTCCTGGGAGAATCTTGAAACAACAAAGAGCAGGTGCGGCCAGTGAGGAAAGACCTAACCTAGGCCACAAGGTAGTGATTGACCCCCTTTCTCTTCAGGGAGTCGGCCAAAACAGATGAGTCGACATTGTCGAAGCCACCCTTAATATCAAGGAAAAGGGTAGAGACCTCGAGGCGTGGACATTGAAAGGAGCGGACAGTGTGAACCAAAGAAGCACAGGCGTCAAAGGAGGAAAGACCAGGAAGAGAGCCACATTGGTTAGGACTCAGGAGCCCAACGGCACGGGCGATGGGCTGCAGGCGGGAGGCGACAACCCTTTCCAAGATCTTGGACAGGGTCTGAAGAAGAACAATAATGCGAAAGGAGGAAGGAGAATCATAAGAGTCTTTGCCGGGCTTATCAAGGATAACCCCATTTGCCTTTTTTAGAGAAGGAGGGTGGAAGCCAAACTGCAGGAGCGGGCCGAGGAGATGGGTGAGAATCAAGGGGTTGACAGCGTGTACCCTCTTCCAGACTGAATACGGGATTGTGTCTGGGCCAGGGGCGGAGGAGGAGGATGAGCGAGCCAGGTTGGAAGCCACTTCCTCAGATGTGAGGGGGGGGCAGTCCCTGTATGGGCGCAGAATGGAGGGGAGCGAAATAACAGGGCGAGTAGGGAAAAAGTGGTCAAGGAGGGCCTGGTTCATACCCTCAGGGGTATCGGCCCCTGGGAGTGAGGGGAAACGAGGGGTGCGGCGACCCAGGGCCAGCCTTTTAGTGGTCCAAATAGTGCGGGGGGTGGTTGACATAAGGAGGTCTGACCAGTGGGCCCTTTTTGCCGCCTTAATCGCCTTAAAGTACCCACGCTTGGAGAGGCGGGCAGCGTCTTGCGCACCAGGCAGGCAGTCAGAGCGTCTAGCCATACGTGAGGCAGAGTGGAACTCCCGCCGCAGAGTAGAGAGTAGAGGAGACCACCAAGGTTTGGTGTAGAGGGAGGGGTGGGACACTGGGGTGTGCTCTTTAAGGAGAGAAGTGAGGCGGGTAGAGTGCTGGTCGAACCAGGTACTTAGGGAGGAGGCCGTCGGCAGAGAGGGGGCCTGAGGGACAGAAAACACCTTAAGCTCCTCCTCCAGTGCGGGCCACTCTGTCAAAGCCCAGTTAGGGGCCGCAGCTGGAGTGGCTGCCGAAGGGTGAGCGAAGGTGATGGAGATGGGAACATGATCAGAACCAGTGGAGGGAAGGGGAGTATCCCATAGTTGGAAATAGGGAGCAAGAGCAGTGGAAACAAATGCAAGGTCGATAACACTAGGGCGGGAAGATCCACCCAAAGGAAAGCGAGTGAAGACACCAGGAGTATTTAAGAGTGAAAAACCCAAGGCAGAGGCCCTGTCGGCATACGGGGATGAGGATGCAAGCTCCTGATGAGAGAAGTCGCTCAGGGGGTTTGCAGCAGGAAGGTGAATATTGAGATCTCCCAGGGTTAAAACAGGAAAATCAACAGAGGGAAGTACAACAGAGGGAGGAACTGCGCGACGAGAAGAAGAAGGAGAAAACCAGGTACTATAGGAATTCAAAATACGAAAACGAGAAAAAGAAAACCCTAGGGCAGTATTGCACAGGAAAAAATCCAAGCCCATGACATCCCGCCTACCACAAAACACGGGAAGAATTATACAGGACTTGAGCAAGGGGGCAGAAACATAAAAAGCCACCCTAGGGGAACCAGAAGGCAAAGCGGGCGGGTGAAATGAAGAAAACCCACGAAAGGTAGGAAGGCGGCCCCTGTAAACAGGGGGATCCTATAAACAAACAACAGAAGGAGGGAGCGATAAGCCTGCAAAGGAATTAAACAAGGAAAGAAATACATCCCAGCTCCCAAGGCTGTTGTGTTGGACAAAGGACAGGAGTGAGTGAAGTGGAGGGGCGGGTGAGGTAGAGTGGGCGCGGGACATTAGCGGGCAGAGCCCGACCCATGATGTGAGGAAGGAGTAGGGGAGGGGGCCTCCAAGGGGGGGAGGCCACCCTGCCTTGAGGGGGCACGCCTTGGCGGGGAAAAGTGCAAGAAGGGGGGGGGAGATCTAGCTGAAGGCTGGACAGGAGGTTCCTAGAAGACCTGCCAGGCCTAGGGGTTTTCGAATCAAAGGGGGGTTCAAGCGAGGGGGTGGCTGGGAGGATAGACGTGATGGGAGCAGGGTGCAGAGGTTGTCCAGAGGGGGAACCATCATCCCCAGCAAGGTCCATAGCGTCAGGTGGAGGAGGTGAACCTGGGCAGGACACAGCAGTGTGGACAGGACGCAGGGGAGGAGAAGGGCGGTCAGGACAGTCGTGATACCTGGCAGAGTGGTCGGCACCACAGTTGGTGCATCTGGCGGGGGAAGAGACACAACAGTTGAGAACTGGTTTCAGGTTGCCACCCTTGGGGCAGGATGGGTTGGGGCAGCGGTGCTCAGCTCTGGTGTGGTGGAGGGAGCACAGGGGGCAGACAGGGTGATCAACTTTGCACCGGGGGCCGACATGGCCGAACTTCTAGCAGTTGAAGCATTGGGTGAAGGCATTGGAGGAAAAGGCCCTCTCAGACCTGCGATTCTGGGAGAAGAGGGGAACAGAAGGGACCAAACGATCCAGGTCCGTGGGGTCAGCTGTAACAATGAGTGACGTTGAGAACTTGCCCAACCTGGAATCTTTGTCCGGGTTGAGAAAGCGAGCCGAGAGGATTGAAACCCCAGTCGAGTTTCTAATGGAAGTGGAGAGGCTAGCGAAGAGGTCTTCATCGTTATCAGGGAGGTAGACCAAGGGGACAGAGTGTATGGCCACCTGGGTGGCATTGGGAGCAGACCGGAAGGGAAGCCAGGGGTTTTCTCCAACAGGGAAGGATTGGTTTAGGCGAAGGGAAAGAGCATCAAAGTAGGGAGCATAGGAAAGGTCAGGGACTAAGAGGTCACGGCCAAGGAGAGAAACAGTACCGCGGTCAATAACAGTAGCAGTAAAGGAGAGGGGGAGAGAGCAGTTAGCCTCATCAAGGACAGAGGCA